>VMDR010004272.1:47938-62051 GCA_007922815.1 Macrotus californicus
AACTTAATTCAAGATTTTTCTATATTGAAATACAAATCCTGGCAGGTATCCTTTGGAATATGTGAAAATGAATTAAAAATTCATATTAAGTAATAAATACACGGGTTAATTTTTTAAAAATAGATCCAAAAAAGGTGAGAGAATTTCCACTACCAGATATTTAAATGTACTTTAAAGTTATAATAATTAAATCATATTTGCAAAGCTTAATAATAGATAAGTAATAGGAATATCCTATTATCCAGGATAATAAAAAAATTAATAGAAAGCCAGGCGGAAATCAAATATCCATAAGTATTTAGAGTATGATAAAAGTGTCCTTCAATTAAATTAGAAAAGGATGAATGGTTATTAAGCAAAGGGTGCTGGCTGAGCAACTGGTTAACTATTTATTAAAAAAATAAAATTAGACATTTTTGTCATACCATACACTAAAATAAGTTCCAGATGACTTAAACTGTTAAACAGAAAACTATTTCTCCAACTTGGGAAATGGGAATGTCATTTTAAGAATATAAGCAAATATGGGATCTGAAGAACAAAGTTTGATAGACTTACATATATAGAAGCTCAGATCATCCATCTAACAACACAGCAATGAACCAGAGTAAAAGGCAGTGATGGAACTGGGAAAAGCCTGTGCATCATACACACAAGAAGAGTTACCAGTCTCACTATATAAAAATCTTTCACAGATCATTGAGGAAAAACAAAACACAAAAGCATGCACCATCATGGCCAAATGGGCAAAACTGAGGAGCAGGAAAAACACAAATGCCCAGAAAATGTATTGGAAAATGTTCATCCTCCATAAAACTAAAAAAACTTGAACTTGCAAAATGGAACCTCTATTCACTTAGCAAATTAGCAGATATAAAAAATAAAACTACACATTACATTGCTGACCATGTGGCAAACTTACTGCTGTGAGAGTCTGCTGGTGGGAAGGTAAATTCTACAGCTTTCCAAGGGAGAACGGACAATATGTATTAAGACATTCATAAATGTTCACATCCTTTAATTCAGAAACTTTATAGAAATTCTTCCTAAAGAAGTAATCAAAGGGGTCCAAAAATATTTGTATCTATTATCACTTAGTGAATAAAAAAACCTATGCCCAACAACACTAGGTGACAGCTACAATAAATTATGACACAGGAATTGAATGGGACAGTCTGAAACTAATATATATACATTATCTACACCAGATATGTATTCAGTGGCATAGTGTGATCATGTCATGATAGCACAAATGCAAATGTAGGCTGAGCACAGCAAGACACCAGTTTGGTTGAAGTGCCACAGACGGGCACACCGGGCAAAGATTCAACACTACGCAAACAG
This sequence comes from Macrotus californicus, assembly GCA_007922815.1. Lineage (NCBI taxonomy): Eukaryota > Metazoa > Chordata > Mammalia > Chiroptera > Phyllostomidae > Macrotus > Macrotus californicus. The sequence goes on from VMDR010004272.1 coordinate 49,283, forward strand.
CGGCTTTTCACTGTGATGGGATTACAGGGGGTTTTTATTTTCATTTCCTCCCTTCCTTTTCATTATTTCCACAAACATTGGCTTGCTGTTATGTGTCAGACATTTCTACATGTTCCAAATTTTCTTCAACTGAATATGTATTATTTTGTAATCAGAAAAAGTTAAGTTTTGTCAGAGTCCATCATCTGAAACTGGCTTCCTCTTTCAGACGCTAAAAATCTTGTAAAGGAGTCAGAGGGCACGCAGTGAGAGGCATAGTGAAAGCACAGAATACTTTATAAGAGAACTGGGGGAATAGGTCACTCCACTGCTCATTTTTACGGGTGTTTCAGAACACACACTCACCTGTTCCAGGTTGGACACGGTCTGTTACTACAAGTGCGAATGAGGACAGCCTCTTAATGGCATCCTCCTAAGGGGGGCCGTCTCAAAGATGATCTCTTAAGGAGCCTGACATCTAGTTAAGCGTTATCCCATGGGACCCCCACAACAAAAGGAAGGTGGTATGACTGATTTGGGGCAAGGGAACACTAGACTTGGGGCGGGGGGGGGGGGGTTGTGGCTTGGCCCAGGTGAAAGCCCGGGTTAGAACTGAGCAGGCGGTAGTGGGCTGAAGGGCCGAGGAGGTGGGGAGCGGGAGAGCGAGGGCCTGGATCCGGAGGGGCGGGTGCCTTACCGCAGCTTGCTGGAAGGCGCCCTTGGTGTAGGTGCCGCCGCCGCGGTAGGTGATGGCCGGGATCTCGCGGCTGAGCAGTGCGCACTTGTGCTGGTGCGCGCGGCGGGAGGAGATGTAGTCGACGCGCGGCACCACGTTGTTCTTGGACGAGAAGGTCACGATGGCCACGCGTGTGGCCGTGGGCACGACGGGGAAGTCGGACAGCAGCTTGCGAACGAACTTGAGCTCGCTGAGGAAGTTGGCTTGGCCCACGCTGGACGACTCGTCCACCAGGAAGACGAGCTCCAGGCGCTCGCTGAGCTCCCGCAGCCGCCGCACGCGCCGCCGGAACGCCTGGCCCAGCCGCTCTACTTTGCTCTCCGGCGCCTCCTCGCTGGGCGCCGGCGGCGTGGGCAGCCTCCCCGGGCTCCCCGGTGCGGCCTCGGGGAAGAGGCGGAAGCTGAAATTGCGCGACGGGGACATCTGCTGAAAGGTCGCCCACCCCGAAACAAGCGCCAGACCCCAGCAACAAAAGGCCAGGCGCGGCCACATTGCGCTGGAGACGGAGCGGCCGCCCCGGGGCGCCGCAGGCGGCGGGGCTCGTGGAGGGGCGTGCGCGGCGCGCGGCGCGAGTCGGCGGCCGGGAGCCTCAACGTCCTTTTATCTGACACTGGGGACACGATCCAGACTCCTCCGGCAGCGCGGGGACTCGGGAGGGAACGGCGCGCGCTCTCTGCCCCCCTCTCTCTCTTGTCTTTTTCTTCCCTCTCTCCACCTCCTTTCTCTCCCTGAAGACTGTAAAATGTTTGAAGGAAAGGGGGCAGTCAAGGAAATCTCCCGCTTCCCTCCTCGCCCCCCTCGCTCCGTCTCTCCCGCTCCTCTTGCTCTCTCCTGCCTCTGTCTCTCTCCTCCCCCTCTCGTTCTTCTCCCGGGATCAAGCCAAAGACTCGGAGATTCCACGACACCAGAACCCCGCGTCTGTCAGGCTGTCAACATTCCCGCAGCAAGCGCACCAGCGCCCAAGCCCTGATTGATCCCATATGTCTGGCAGGAGCGGCAGAGGAATTCACTGGAGATGGATCCAGATACCGAGAGTGCCACAGTAATTGGAAACACTTTGTAGAGGAAAACACACACACACACACACACACACACACAGGCTGGCCAGGGAATTGAAAGCATCCTTTGAAAAATGCTTGCTCACCTTTTGCGTCTCATTTTCCCCCTTCGGAGTCCCAAAGCCTTCACCACATAGATGATTATTATATGACTTTCCTGGTGGGGATTTGTGGCCCACGCGTGGTGTGTGTGAGTGTGCAGACTCTTGAGGGCGCTCTCAGATCACACCATATATGGGGTAAATCTGCCCCAGAAGGGTGATGTGGCATGGTGCTTCAGTCATGCCTTTACTTATTCATCTGTTTTTCATTCAACAAATAAAATTTTTTAATTTATTCGGGTGACCTTGGTTGATAGACCCATATAGGTTTCAAGTGCACGTTTCTCTAATACATAACTTGAATATGGCATTGCATGACCACCACCCAAAGTCAACAAGTATTTCTGAGTGCCTGTTATGTGCCAGGACACTGGGAATAGAAGGACAAACAAAAGTTGACATGGATCTGGTCCCCACAGAACTTATAATGAGTGAGCCAAATATTCCACAAGTTTATATATATATATACATATAAGCTTGATCATATATATATATCATCACAGCTGACTGCTAAGTGCTATGAAGATCTTAGATAGACACACTTGACCTTGGAGAGAGGGCAGGGAAGCCTTCTCTGAGGATATGAAATTTGTGCTGAAATCTGAAGAATGAATTGGGGTTTCTTTCCCCAGGCCCCTTTCATGTACTTATGGTCTGTTTCAACAGGTGAGACCTGTAGAGGTCTCTTTTCTTGGCTTTGAGTGGTATCTGGCCTGCAGCTACTTTGAAATACAAGTTGCATCTGGGAGTGGTTTTTCCAAAACAAGATCCTGAAGGGGGTGGTGCAAGCACAGGGGAGGATCACACTTTGCATAGGAACTGGAGTCCTTGCTTAAACAGTTCCAGGTAGGAGTCTAGGGTCCTGTGCAGGTCTGCCTCTGCAGTTACGTAAACCACCTTAGCTAAGTCACTTCCAGTCCTTGGCTTCAGTTTTGCCTCTATTTCATGATGGAATTCAATGATCTTAGTTTCCTGTCTCTAACATAAAATGATTTAATTCCACTTATATTTAATGAAATACCGTCAATGAGAAATAGCACAGTGTATAGGTTGAAATGATAGGGCTCTGGAATCAGTTTGCCTGAGATGAAATCTTTGCCGTTCACTAGTTGTATGAACTTGACATCAGTTTGCTCATCTATAAAATGGAGTAATAGTAACAGCCTACTAAGGGTTATTGTGAGGATTTAATTTAAAAACATAAACTTCTTAGGACACTGCTTAGACTAGAGCATGTACTCCATAAATGCTTGTTGCTACTTTGCCAGCTTTAATCACAAAAACTCTTCAAATCCTTATTTTTCTAACAATATTTATAGACTATCTATTGTGCCAGGATGTTAGATACTGATGATTTAAAGAGGATTAGATTCAGTTCCAGTCCTCTAGAAGTTCAAGGGAAATCAGAAGAGAACAGAGATTTGCCAGCAGACACAGAACAGTAGGGTGACTGCAAGAAGGGAGAAAGGGAAGCAAGGTCTCAATTTTCCTGAGGAATGAACAAGACCTCATTGGAAGTGAGACTTTTAAAAAAGAAAAAGGTTGTCCACATTTCATTGACTCTGTTATTTCAAACACATCATCAAGCACAAATGTTTCAGGACCTTTATGGGCCAGGAACCATGGCAACTACTAAGTGTACTAGCTTGTGTGTTCCCCATCAAAACCCAGGGAGGTAGATGGTTGCTTTAAGGCTCTTTGGTTGTAAGAAATAGACACCCAACTTCTCCTCATGTAAACAACAAGGGATTTCTTGGCTCATATAACTAAACTGAATAAAGGGCAAGGGTGGACTAGTCTCAGAGAGGCTTGGACAAGGAAATCAAGAACTCCTTAGAGCTTCTATTTTTCTCTTGCTTGTGCTTTTCTTTGCATGTTAGATTTAGTCTCTGTCTCCAGATTTGTGATCTGAGAAGGAGAGACTCTCACAAGCTCAAGTTAAAAAAGTTAACAAAAACCAACACTTTAAAGGAGAACTCCGCTAGAGCAGGCATGGATTATACTCCTATTCCTTAACCCAGATTATGGTTGAGAGGATGGGGCATTACTAATTTAGGTCACATGTTCACTGTGCCAGAGACACCTAGTCACCCACCCACCACACCTGGTCTCACCCTCTTAAACAGCAACAGAGCTTCTGAGTTTTAGCTGGGCACAAAGGTGCTTCAAATAAAGACTACATATCTCAAGCACCCTTGCAGGTAGATGTGGCCATGGTGCCAGGTTTTGGCAATGATGTATAAGTGCTGGTTTTATGTGGCAGCTTCCAGAAAAATCTCTTTTAAGAAAGTTTCTATCTTTTATCTGTTGTGTATCTTCCTTTTATCCCTTAATTTATCTTTCTGTCTGGAACATGAATGTGGTGCTAGAACTCTAGCTACCATCAGAATGAAGGTCACATTTTAGGGATGGGTGAATCATAAGCTGGAAAGAGCCTGATTCCAGCATGCTTCAGAGAAAAGAACCACTATATTCATCTCAGATTGCCAGTCAACCCCTTTTATATAGAGTTTTCTGTCACATCCAGTTGAACTTGATCCTGACTAATAAACCCCACATCTGCAGCCATGGAGGCTGCCCTCTTAATACAGGCTTTCATGACACTGTGGCAGAGAAAAGAGGACATAGTGAATTGCTCACTGCCTTCTGAAGCTACCCCCAAAGGTGACATAGATTACATCTGCTCCATTTCATTGGCCAAAAAAAGTTGCATGGTCACGTCTAACTCCAAAGGAAGTAGACAATCCATATTGAAGTACAATCCATATTCCCAGAAGGCAAAAGTCTAGACATATCTGGTAAACGACACAAATAATTACCATATTGAGTCACATGATAATGGGAAGAGAGTTGAGTTCAAAAAGCAAAGTAGAGACAAAACCTTGGGAAACTGTCTGCCCTAAAATTTAGGAGGTTTTCATACTCTAAATCAGTTTCTACAAGGACTTTCTGGTCTTTAGTTTGGGACAGTACATTTATATTTACTATGTAACCATGCTCTATTTACAATAATGTAAATTATGTGGTTAATAGATGGTGAATTATAGTGCCTGATTTCAGCAAGAGTTTGTAATTGAGCCCCTGTGGAGATTAGATTAAATTCATCTTTTCTTCATTTTTCATTACAGCCTTTCTGGAATTTTTGTCTTTCCTGGCACAGAAACACTTGATTATATTAAAATATAGTTATCAAAATATTTTTTTAAAACCAAGTTTGTCATGTAGTAATACATACACTTCTTCATGATCACATTATAGAACATCATTTATCAATTATTTAGTAAATGCCTTATTTTTTTAAAATAAAATGCCTTATTTTTAATGTAGTGATGAAATTAACAATATTTTGAGATATCTGCCATGGGTCTAGGTGCATTTAAAGCTTCCTAGATAATTCTGAAATATCCGTAGGGGGTGTCCAATCTTTTGGCATCTTTGGGCCACCCTGGAAGAAGAGGAGTTGTCTTGGGCCACGCATTAAATACATTGCAACATGTAATCACACACACACAAAAATCTCATAATGTTTTAAGTAAATTGACAGTTTTGTGAATTCATAACCATCCTGGGCTGCATCTATCAGGGGTGGCCCCATTGGTCACCTCTGGTAGAGCATGAAGTCAATATAATTGGCAATGTACACTTCCAGGGGGCTGAACAATGAGGCCTATGTTAATTGTCTTCTGGTAAGAGAGTGAGGACATAGGGAAGTCTCGCCTGCATGGCATGAAGCCTGCTGCTCCAGTCTCGACACCACCACTCCCCAGTGCTCTATAGTCTATTATACTCTCTAGGGTAAAACACTGGTTCTCAGCAGAGGGGGAGTTTGCACACGCACACATACAGACAGTATTGTGCAATGTTGGGAGAGATTTGTGGGGGTAAGGTGCTACTGGAATCTAACGTAGATGCCAGAAATGCAATAAACATCCTACCATGTACTGGACAGCTCCCATGACAAAGAATCATCCAGCCCAACATGTCAACAGTGCTGAGGTTCAGAAACCCCAGCATATACCACAATAAATAACAGCCCCAGAAAGCGACAAACTTGCACCACACCAAATCTCAGACTGAAGAAGCAGCCTAAAGGTATTGAAATGACAACGAATTGAAGCTGCATTGAAAAAGCCACCTTGGCTTCATCCCATGTAAATAAGAGTTCTGTGGGGGGGGGGGGGAAATAATGCATACAGTAGTCCCCCCTTATCTGTGGTTTCACTCTTTATGGTTTCAGTCACCCACAGTCAACCATGGGCCAAAACTATAAACTAGGAAATTCCAGGAATAAACAATTCATACATTTTAAACTGCATGCCTTTCTGAGTAGCTTGATGAAATCTTGTGTCATCCTACGCAGGACGTGACTCATCCCTTTGCCCAGCATACCTTCTTGGTTATCAGATCAACTGGCACAGTATCACGGAGCTTGTGTTCAAGTAACCTTTACTTAATAATGGCTCCAAAGCACAAGAGTGATGTTGCTAGCAATTCCAACATGCGAAAGAGCCGTCATAAAGTGCTTCCTTTAGGTATGTATGTATAAGACAAAACGGAGTACATCTAGGGTTCGGTACTGTCTATGATTTCAAATATCCACTGCAGGTCTTGGACTATATGCCCCGCAGATAAGGGGAGACTACTGTATTGGTGGGGCAGGGGAAGGGAGATGCATTATGTTATTCTCACCACCAACACCTTGATTCAGAGTTTCAGGGCTGATCATTCAGAAACTGAACCTTGATTTCTATCGACCCAGGGGCACCAGTGCTAGAGGATACCTACTTTCAGCCCACTATTCACTGCAACCACCTTTCTACATTAAAGCGGATTCTGTAAAAAGAGTGGATGAATTTGTGTTTGGGGACAGGAGAGACTGAGGAAGAAAGCAGAGAATAGTGCTGGCAAAGATCCTCTGAGATGCCAAGAAACAATTCCAGTGAAAGGGAGCAGACGCAGGAAAGTTTCCAGTTCCCATACGTGCTGGAAATGGTGTCTTGTTTTGTTTCTCAATCTATAACACAGTGTTAGTGAGTCACAGCAACACATAGTACAGGAGGAAGACGCCACTTTCTGACTATATTTTATAAGAATACTTTCCTGTCCTGGTTGTAAGAAAGACATTCTCCCTCACGTACAGAGGTAGGGAAAATATGCCACCCAGTATGTTTCTTTAAGTAGACTTACTAACGATGGAGTTCATGGAGGTACTGAATATAATTAAAAAGCAATCAATATAAATACATGTAAATGTGGTCATAACACTAGACACTGATACATTTAGAAATATGCATAATTTTATGTGGTTCATCTCATTTAATTCTGCCATAAATCTTGAAGTAAATGTAATTGTAATGGTTGCTCCATTTTTACAGATAAAGAAATAGAACTACACAAGGTAGCCATAAAGTCTGGAAATATAAGTGTTTATCTATTGCATTTAAGTGTATGTTCAATGTGTTGTCTCTTGCTAGCAATGCAACCTTGCTATGAAGGTGGTGCATTCACACACCATTTGTGCCAAGCCCTGCATTTGTATCTATGATGCCTCAGCTAATTTGGCCTCTGATTTCCATTGAGTAAACCCAGAGGAAGCAACAAGGGAGTCCAGATCTGGCAGTCTACTCCACACAACCACATCAGTCAATCCAGTGTTGAAAATCATCATTCAACTGGTCCGTCACTTTTCTGCCTTAACGGAAAGGTGTGCCAGTCTGTTGGAACCCCTCCAGGTACCCCACCCTTAGCCTGTCATATGCAGGCATTAATAGGTCATTTTTCATGGCAGAATGCATCTCTTCAGAGAGTTGACTTCAAAGAAAAATGGCCCCAAGATGTGTGTTTTCCCAGGTCACACCACATCATCACCTTTGCCTTGAGTTGGGACAGTTGAAGTCCAATGTGGGTTGTCCTGATCGTCTCCCAACTCAACAGCGCATCTACTATTAGCCAAAAAGTTCATCATGTTTTTCCATATGATGGCTGGAGTAGCGCTTAGTTGTCTTTAACTTCATTTGAAACAATTTTGTTAAATTGTATTGTGACACCTGTCATATCAGTGTGCAATTTAAAAAACTTATCAAAACTGGTGAATTTGTGTATAGCCATTTTAATATTTAAGATAGAAGAAAATACGTAACATTTTCAGTATATTATGCTTTATTATTTCAAGAAAGGTAAAAATGCAACTGAAATGCAAAAAAAAATATGTACAGTGTATGGAGAAGATGTTGTGACTGATCAAACATGTCAAAAGTGGTTTGTGGAGTTTTATGCTCCAGATTTCTCACTAGACCATGCTCCACAGTTGGATAGGCCAGTTGAACTTGACAGCAGTCAAATTGGGACATTAACTGAGAACAGTCAGTGCTATACCACCTGGGAGATAGCTGACATACTCAAAATATTCAAAGTGCTGAAAATCATTTGCACCAGCTTGGTTATTTAGATCACTTTGATGTTTGGGTTTCACATAAGTTAAGTGAAAAAACCTTGACTGTATTTCTGCATGTGATTTTTCTACTTAAACCTAATGAAAACGTTCTGTTTTTAATACAAATTGTGGCAGGCGATGAAAAATGGATACTTTACAATAATGTGGAACAGAAGAGATCATGGGGTAAGTGAAATGAACCACCACCAACCACACCAAAGGCTGTTCTTCATCCAAAGAAGGTGATTTTGAGTGTACGGTGGGATTGGAGTCTTCTATTATGAGCTCCTTCTGGAAAACCAAATGGTTAATTCCAACAAGTACTGCTCCCAATTAGACCAACTGAAAACAGCATTTGACGAAAAGCATCCGGAATTAGGCAACAAAAATCTCATAATCTTCTATCAGGGTAATGCAAGACCACATGTTTCTTTGATGACTAGGCAAAAACTGTTACAGCTTGGCTGAGAAGTTCTGATTCATCCGTGTATTCACCAGAAATGGCACTTCTGGATTTCCATTTATTTCGGTCTTTGCAAAATTCTCTTAATGGAAAAAAATTTCAATTCCCTGGAAGACTGCAAAAGGTACCTGGAACAGTTCTTCGCTCCAAAAGATAAAAAGTTATGGGAAGATGGAGTTATGAAGTTGCCTGAAAGATGGCAGGAGGTAGTGGAACAAAACGGTGATATGTTGTTCAGTAAAGTTATTGGTGAAAATGAAAAAGGTTTTTTATTTTCACTTAAACACTGAGCGGACTTTTTGGCCACCCCAATGTTTGTTTTCCTCCATTTTCACAGAAGAGCACGCGGTCCTGAGGAAAGCACATGTTCTTATCTGGGGGATCCAAGCAACCTGGGCACATTTCCAAACAGCAGCTGGGAGTGCCCTCGGCTGACCTCTGCAGGACTTGCATCTGGAACTGGTGAAAGGCACATGGGTTGGGACTCTTTCATGTAGTACTGAAAAGCACCCCAGTTTTTGGAATGGTTGGTGAGTGGACTTTCTTTGAGCTGGCTATCATGTTCATGTGACCATGTCCTTTTACAAACAGTCACCACAAAGAAGTGTGCCCAAACATTACCAGTCTCCTCGAATTTGTGAACCAGCTCTCCAAAGGTGCGATGGAAGATGGTGTCTCTGAAAGACAGTCATTGAAGGGTCTTTAGAGTCACTGAAAGGACCAACCTTTGTTTTTACTTAGAAGTAGGAGCTCACTGTATTCATCTTTCATCACCATCAACCTGTAAGAAATATAATAGTATTATCTATATTTCTAGACATTATATTCAAGGTCAAGGCTGGAACCCAATGCCATATATGATCTTGAACACTATTCTAAAAACAAAAAATAATAATGTTAATAATAATAGTTTTTAAAAGGCATACCCTTTTGATGTTTATTCTTTTCCTTCTCCCATCAATGTGTGAACTATGAAGGAACCAGTAAGGACAATTTCCCATTGACAAACTATACCACTGCCACTCCCATTCAGAGACAGCTGGAGCCATAGTTACTTAACAAATTTTCTTTTTAAAATTGTCATACAGTCGAAATGACTTTTTGTCTTTTGTGTGCATGTGTACAGGTGCATGAATTTGCACATGTACACAGATTCATGTAACTACAATTACAGTACAGAACACAGAAGAAAAAACTCTCTTTAGAGTTACATTCTCCATTCACCCCTAACACCCGGCAAGTCACTGATCTGTTCTCCATCACTCTAGCTTTGTCTTTTTGAGAATGTCATGTAACTGGAATCATACAGTATATAATTTTTGGAGACTGACTTTTTTCACTCAGCATAATAACTTTAAGGTTTATGTAAACGTGTGTATAGGTTTTTGTGTGAAATTTTTATTTACTTGGGATAAATATGCAAGGGTGGGATTACTAGATTGTATAGCAAAGTATGTTTAATGCTATAAGAAACTGCCCAAATGTTTTCCAGAGTGGTGCATGTACCACTGGTCATTCACAACAGAAATGTATGAGAGTCCTAGAGGCCCTACATCCATCAGCATTTGGTATTATGTGTGGGTGTATATATACACACATACACGTCTGAGTATATAGTATGTAGTTATATTACATATAATTCTAGATTGATAGTACTCCTCTTTAGCATGTCCAGTCTATTATGAAAATATTATGTATGTTTTTAATTAATTATATTTTTCAGTTCTAAAATTTTCATTTGATTCTTTATATCTTTGTTAGAAAGAATATCTCTATGTTTCCATTTGTTTCAAGAATGTTCAGGAATTGTGGGACAACCCTCTTTTCTTTCAGTTCGGGCCTCCAGAGAGGTGGCTACAGTGCAGGCACCTCAGGTGAATGTGGATGGCGAGGAGCCAAAATTGAGCAAAAATGAGCTAAAGAGACACCTGAAAGCTCAGAAGAAAGTAGTGGAGAAGGTGGTCAAGCAGAAGGAGCTCAGTGAGAAACAGCTAAGCCAGGCCAAAGAAGAACTTAATTCATATCAATAACAAACTGCATTGAGGAGATGGAATTGGGTTCCAGGGAATCCTGGGAAAACCAAGAAGAGTAAGCTGAGCATCATTCCCTATGAGACCACACTGCTGTCTCCTTGCTCGAGTATGTTACCTCCTTCGCACTTTGGCCTCAAAGACAAGGAAACACGGTATCGTCAGACATACTTGGACTTGATCCCAAATAACTTTATGAGGCAGAAATTTACCAACCACTCTAAGATCATCACATATTTAAGAAGTTTCTTGGATGAGATGGGATTCCTAGAGACTGAAGCCCCCATGATGAACTTTATCTTGGCGGCAGGCATAGCTTAGCCTTTGATCACCTCCCACAGTGAGCTGGACACAGATGTATATATGAGAATTGCTCCAGAACTCTACCATAGATGCTGATGATTGGGGGCATTGACGAGGTTTGTAGAACTGGACACCAGTTCCAGAATAAAGGAATTGATATGACTCACAGTCCTGAGTTCACCACCTGTGAGTTCTTCATGGCCTATGCAGACTATCATGATCTCTTGGAAATCATGGAGAAAATGATTTCAGGGATGGTAATGCACATAACAGGCAGGTTCAGGGTCACCTACCATCCAGATGGCCTAGAGAGCCAAGCCTATGGGATTGGCTTCACTCCACACTTCCAGGAAATCAGTGTGGTAGAAGAACTTGTGAAAGCCCTGGGGGTTAAACTACCCTGAAATGAACGTCTTCATCTTGGAAACTGGAGAAACTTGCAAAATTCTTGATGCTATCTGTGTGTCAAAAGCACAGGCAGGTTCCTTGATAAGCTCGTGAGGGAGTTCCTAGAAGTGACATACGTCAGTCCTACATTCATTTGTGATCACCGGCAGATAATGAGCCCTTTGGCAAAAAGACATCGCTCCAAAGTGGGTCCTACTGAACGCTTTGAGCTCTTTGTTGGGAACAAGGAAAGAATGCAATGCCTACACTGAGCTGAACGACCCCACGTTCATGGATGAGAACTCCTCCACTGCCCTGGACTAAGGACTGCCCCCCACAGCTGGCTGGAACATGGGCATCCACTGAGTTACTGTGTTCCTCACAGATTCCAGGAACATGAAGGAAGCACTTCTGTTTCCTGCCATGAAACCTGAAGACAAAAAGGAAAATGCAGCAACTGCTGGTACACTGCAAAGCACAGCAGCTGGCACTTCTGTCTAGAAGATAATAGTTGCAAGTCACAGAAGTCAGGCACCTTTGTTCTTCTGCAGAAGATCAAAGACTGCAAGGGAATGTTTGCATGTTGCTATCCATTTGACTGTCGTAGTTCAGTCACCAAAGAGGCAACAGGAATTGAGAATTCCTCTTTTACTCCTTGTTACTGAATACACCATTTCTTTCCAAAAAAAAAAAAAGAAAAGTTTATAGTTGCTTGTTGAAGCATTTTTATGAGAGTTGCTTTAAAGTTGTTATGATATAATTCCAAAATCAGTCATCTGGCATGGTCTTTTCCCAAGCAAGTGGTAATTTTTTTTTCTTTTTGGTATGGCAAGTAATATTGAATTTGTATCCTGACTATTTTGAATATTATGTTATAAAATTCTGGGTCTTGTTTAAAGCCCATAGAAAGTGTGGATGTTTACGTTTCAGCTGGCAGTGAACCTGAGGAGGTTCAGCTCACGAAGTCCAACCAGCCTTCTGTGGGCCTTGGTTCCAATGTTCATTCAGATCTCCAAGTTTTTGCCACACTATAAGGACTTTTCCTGTGTGTGAGCCCCCGAGTGGTCGTTTTGGGACTGGGTGTTGTTCTCTCTTACAGCTCGGTTCCTAATTAAGATCAGATGCGTGCATGAGACCCTCAGAAGTTCTCAGACGTTCCCGAAAGTTCCCCAACTCTTTGCTCCCCAGGATCTCTTTAGTACATTTCACTTTTCCAGGCTCCTTTTCTCAGTCCTCTGCCCCCCAAAGCTGAGACTTTTGTTACCCCACTCTCCTGCCC
>VMDR010004273.1:0-61945 GCA_007922815.1 Macrotus californicus
AGAATCTCAGGTCATGCCAAAGACAAAAATTTTCAAATATGAATTCTTAATAAACTAATACCAAAGGATACATCCTTAACATGTTAAAAGTTTTGTCTGTTTAAATTAGTAGTGAATGATTTAGTTTAAATATTCTTCCTAAAGGCAAAATACCTGAAGCATTTCTATGAAAAACTAGGAACAAAGCAAGCAGCCTTTCACTACTAGTATTTAAAATTGTTCGAGAATGTTTGGTCATTTCAAGAAGACATGAGATAGAAGTCAAAGGTATGATAGTGAATAAGAAGAAAAATTTGTTTTTATTTTTGTACTGTTAAAAATGAGAGAAGTAATTCAGAAACTGCGAGTGTAGCATGGCAGCCACGTGTCTGTTATGTGTGTTTGTATGTGACTGACGTTGCCCTGGAGATTGTGCTTTATACTGGGCCTGTGCTTGGGGGAAAGGGCATCGACTTCTCTACAGTGGCCACTGCAGCAACAGAGGCAGGCAGGCAGGCAGGCCTGGATGTGACCTTAAGAAGAAGTAGTGAAAGCCTATGTCGAGAGAACATCAAAACTGAGAAACAGACTCTGACAGAGAGAGGACATGCCTTCATGGGAAACTGAATTTACAGATGACAGCTTTTTCTCTGTGAATGTATAATAGTAAAATTCCAGTGTGGTTTAAGTCCATGTGGAAGAATAAATGGATACAAAAAAGAGGAGAAATAATGATAAGGTCAGCCCAAAAAACTGTGCTGCTGTTACAATAGCCCAAAAACATTAATTTTTAAAACACAGTAAAGAATAAAGGAAGTATTACAAATCAGTGATTTTGAAATAGTTGTCTCTTTGGGAGTGAGAGTAGGCAAGACAGTTTAGAACCTCATCTCCCGTCCAGTTTTTAAAAACGAGATAAACGAATGTTCTGTCTGCTCAGACTGCCGTAACAAAATGCCCTCGACTGCTGGGCAGCTCAAACCACAGGCACAAATGTTCTCACAGCTCTGAAGGCTGCGGAATGTAGGCGCACAGAGCCGGCCGGCTCAGTCCCGGGGAGAGTGTTCTTCCTGGTCAGCACACAGCCCCTCCCTGTGGTGTCCTCAAGTGGTGGGAAGAGAGGCCGAGCACTCTCTGGTGCCTCTTCTGAGGGCACCAGTCCCATCGCAAGGACCCCACCCTTGTGTCCCCATCACCAAATGCCATCCTGTTGGAGGCTGTGGCTGCAGCCATTGAGTCTGGTGGAGACACAGTTCAGTCCATAACAAATGGGAAATAAAATTTTATGATATACAAAAGAGGGTAAGAATATAATATAGATCAAAACACTAAGATTCCAGTAAACAAATGGAGAGGGGCATAATACTAATGACATATTATAATTAAGCAGTCCACAATAGGAAATGCAAGTGACTAATTAAACATTTAAAATGACAGGTAGTCAGGTCATTTTTGTTTTCACTGATTTTTGAGAGTGTAAGTTGATACAAACTTTTGGAAGCTGACTTACTGTTACAAATACTCGTATTTGTGTATATGTGTATCATGTATGTGAGTATATATGGAGAGCATTGTATATGTATTCAAACATATTCTTTGTTTCTTTGGAGAATTTTCTCAATTTCCATCTGCTGGTAAATGTATAAATTCTCTGAACGTAGACGAGGATTTTATTTTAAATTTGAAAGTCACTGATTTTTAAATTATTTTTGTTGTTAATTAGTTGTACCTCAGAAGAAGCAGTGTATTGGATTCAGAAGTGTGTTCAAACTTTTCATAAATGATATGTTCAACTTTGGTATTTTGCAACTTTCACTTATAAAACAAAGAGTCCTTTCATGGTGGTTAAAACATGACATATGATAGCTGACATGTCTTACTATATACTGTGTGGTAGAATTACTCACATTGAGTATCAAAACTTATGCTTTAATATAGCAGTTCATTGTTCAGGCATTGAATTTGGATTTTTTTTTTTATGAAATAGCTCTTCACTAAAATTTATAATTTAATAAAACTGGTCTTGAGAAGTTTCCATTTGAGGCTGTCTAGCTTAAGTAAAAATAAGTAAATTACCCTGTTACCCCAGATAATTTTTTTAGTTAAAAAAATAATGATAGCCCTAGCTGGTGTGGCTCAGTGGATGGAGCACCATCCTGTGAACCCAAAGGTCATCAGTTGGATTCCCAGTCAGGACACATGCCTGGGATGCAGGCCAGGTCCCCAGTCGGGGTCATGTGGGAGGCAGCCGAGTGATGTCTCTCTCACGTACTGATGTTCCTCTCCCTCTACATCCCTCCTTTCCCTGTCTCTAGAGATGGATAAATAAAATCTTTAAAAAAAAAAACTAATAATAAAAGCAACTAAAGTTATGGTTCTGATATATTTCAGAACTCTGCATTTTAATTGCATTTTATGACAAAAGTTGGTAACAGCTTTTTTGTGTGTTATTCTTCAAAATATCCTTACTAATAATTTTACACTTGACATCGTGATTTGTATTCCTAGTCTGAATTGGACAAACCCAGAAGCCGGAAGAAAACACCTGCCGCCGACTCAGAGGAGAAACTAGGCCTGGATGACCTGACTAAGCTGGCACAGGAACAGAGACCCAAAGGTGGTCAGCGTGGACGGAAGAGAGGCCACACGGCCTCCGAGTCAGATGAGCAGCAGTGGCCTGAGGAAAAGAGGCTCAAAGAAGATCTGTTAGAAAATGAGGATGAACAGAATAGTCCACCAAAGAAAGGTAAAAGAGGCCGACCACCAAAACCTCCTGGTGGGGGAGGCACGGCAAAAGAAGAGCCAACAGTGAAAGCTTCTAAAAAAGGAAGCAAAAAAAAATCTGGACCTTCAGTAGCAGAAGAAGAGGAAGAAGAGGAAAGACAAAGTGGAAACCCAGAACCGAAGTCAAAAAGCAAACAACACCGGCCGTCACGGAGGGCTCCGCAGAGGTGAGCATGTGCAATGCTAACTGCGTGTATTTAGCTCTCTGTTGGAAATCGTAATTTGATGCTATCCACATTTGGGTCTTCCCCAAAGCAGAGCAGAATCTCCTGAAACTAGTGCAGTTGAATCCACACAATCCATCCCACAGAAAGGACGAGGAAGACCATCAAAAACGCCATCACCATCACAACCCCCCAAAAATGTGTAAGTTGTAAATAATGTTAAATTTCAAACCAATTTCAGATTCTCTTGCAAAAGCTTATAGAATTTTAAATATACATAGGTCTGCATTTAAATGCCATGTAGTTAGCCCCAGTGCACTAGGTAAGACAAAATTTTTATAAACTTACCTAGGTGACTGATACCACAGGTAACCCTTTGGTAACTTCTGTACATTTTTACAGGTTTTAAACCAATCTTTACTTAATGGATACCAAACAGTTTATTAGTTCCAATACAGACTTTGTGGTACTTAAAGAGGTGATAAGGTGTATTTTTAAATAATCACAGAATCTTGACCAGGTTGCCTTATCATTCCAACTATAATTTTTTGTGTCCTCAGTAACTTTGAAAAAAATAGCTTTTATACTTTTTGCTTTTATTCTTCTAACAGTGTAGGAAAGTTACAGGCATCATTTTTCTTAAATTGCATCCGTAGAAATTACCACATGCCGCTGATCTCAGTTTTTGATGTATTGATTTTTTGTTTTCTAATCAGGTTAACATATCCGTATCCACATACAGATAGTTATGGGTGGTCACACAATCACATGTTTAAATGGCAATTGTAATAACAGATCTTTAGCTACAATTTTAAAGTGACAGAACATTTATGTTCTAATCTGTAAATTTTTCACTCTTTCATCTCACTTATTTAACTGGAAATAGAATGACAAAAATCTCCAGTTTTTCCCAGTGTAATCCCATCACATAACTAGATGGTGGGTTGATTTTTCAGAGTTGCCAGCACACTTTGCTGAAATAGTTGTCTCAAAAGTTCTCCCTCTTCCTGTATATGGCACAAGAAGGGGAAAAGTTGCCTGAGTGTCTAGCTAGTACTTTGTTTTGTATTTTCTTCCATTTAATTTTTCCCTCAGGTAAAAAGTAAAGGTAAGTACATTTTCTTGGCAGCTTCAGTGTATTTGGATTCAACCGTGGAAAGTCACTTGTTTTAAAAAAAATAATTTTTAAAGAATGTTAAATTCCCATGATTAATTTTATAACAAGGAAATAACAGGGGTAAATATCTTTCAGGCTTATAACTTTAATTCGTTTATATTTGGGCATCGTAAAATTAAGGGCTTAATTATTATCACGTTCTCTCCTAAAATTACACAAGACCTCGCATTAATGTTCTAAGAGAAACAAATATTTCTTTTAAAAAACCAACCCAGAGATCCTGTATTCTGTGTTAGCAGACTGCTGTCCTTTCGCTATGAGGTTTTGTCTCAGAGCTGGCAAGATAACATGTTACATTTGCCTGTGTTTCTTCTTCTGTCTTCATTGGATTTAACAATCATTGCATTGTTTTCTGTGTGATTCCTGTATTTTCTTCTGTTAATTGTGGGGGGAAAAATCAAGTTAAAAAAAAGGCTTGGGGAGATCCAAGGTGACCATAGAGCAGGTGGAAGGCACACTTGCCTCCTCCCAGGACCAAATTGGAATCACAGCTAAAATACAGAACCGTCACCCTGAACAGCCAGCTGAAGACTAGCTCAGCAGAAATCTTATAACCAAGGGCTCGCAGAAGAAGCCACATTGAGGCTGGTAGTAGGAAGGGCGTGGAAAGCAAAAGAGTTGGCATCGCACCCCTGTGTGGTGACCGAGACTCTGGAGGGATATCTCAGCTGCAAAAGGTGTCCCCTGAGGAGAGTGGGGTCTCAACCCCACCCTGGTGCCCTGACTCAGAGCACCAGAGCCAGGAAGAGGAGACCACCTAGGATCTGGCTGTGAAAACCAGCGGGAATACTGTCTGCCAGGGAGAGACTGGATTCTGCTAGGAACTCAGGCATCCTCTTAAAAGACCAGCCGCTCACCCCTGGCTCCAGCAGAGGGAGGACAGCGCTGATCTGACTGGGTTGTGTGAGGAGAGACGGGGCTGTGTGGCTCCAGGGAGAGAGCCACAGGGGGACAACTGCCAGGGTCCCTGTGCTGAGTGCTTCTCCCACCCCGCCCACAGACACCATCTTTCTTGGGTCCAGCGATACCTTCCCTATGGCATCAGCCTGGGACAGTGCTCTGACCCCACGCTCCGCATGTCCTCCCGAGGAGGCAGCACTCTGGGCCACTGGTGTGGAGATCCCAATGTCAGAGACTGAGCTGTGTGGCTCTAGGGCAGGGGCGATGCCCCACACCTTTCCTCCAGCCTGATACACTGAGCCCACCCTCATGACACACGGGGGCTCTACCCTGCCAAGGGCAGGCTTTCCAGAAGGCCAGAGAAAAATCTGGGACAGACTGGGCTATGTGGCTCCAGGATGGGGTATTTTTCCCCTCATACTCACCTGGTGCAGAACCTGCCCTTCACAGGGCCAAGAGATAGTAAGTATAAAAGAAGACATAGAAACAATAAAAGAAGAACCGGTCAGAAATGAAGAAGACAGTATCTGAAATGAAGAATACACCAGAAAGAATAAATAGTAGATTGGATGAGCAGAGGATTGAATCAGCTCTTTTTAAGACAAGGTAGCTGCAAATACCCAATCAGAGTAGCAAAAAGTAAAAAGAACACTAAAAAATAATAGTTTAAGGGCCCTTTGGGACAACGCGAAGTGTGAAACATCCACATCACAGGGTTACCAGAAGGAGGAGAGAGAGAGCAAGGGATCCGGGACCTGTTTGAAGAAACAGTGGCCGAAAACTTCCCTAACCTGGCGGGAAAAGGACACAACACACATCTAGGAATCCAGAGGGTCCCACACATGATGAACCCAAAGAGGCCCACACCTGGAAACATAATGGAAATCCCAAAGGTTCAAGAGAAAAAGCTGGAGGTGGAAGACTACATGGGGGATAAATGATAATGGAAAACATACAATAACAAAAAAAGACAAAGGGAATCTTAAAAGCAGCAAGAAGAGAAAGTTACCTACAAGGGGGCTCCCATAAGACTGTCAACTGACTTCTCAACAGAAACATTTCAAGGCCGGAAGGGATGGTCTCAAAATATTCAAAGTGGTGAAAAGCAAGGACTTAAAACCAAGACGACTCTATCCTGCAAGGCTATCATTTAAAATTGAAGGAAAAATAGTGAGCTTCCCAGACAAGTAAAAGCTGAAGGAGTTCATTACCACCAAACCAGTATTACAAGAAATGTTAAAGGATCTCCTTTGAGAAGAAGGAAAAAAAACTGAGAAACGTAGTTATGAAGAATAGGTAGCAATAAATATGCACCTATCAGTAATCAATTTAAATGTAAATGGCTCCAATGCTCCATTCAGAAGACAATAGGGTAGCTGATTGGATTAGAAAACAGGACTCATCTCTATGCTGTCTACAAGAGACCCACCTCAGAATGAAAGATGCACACAGACTAAGTAAAAGGATAGAAAAAGATACTTCATGCAACTAGAAATAAAAAAAAGCTGGGGGAGCAATACTTATGTCAGACAAACTAGACTTTAAAACAGAGAGAGGAAGACCTACGTAATGAAGAGGTCAGTCCCACACGGGAGCACCTGAGTGTGTAAAGCATCTTGCTGGCCTGGAAGGGAGAGAGCCACAGCAGTACGGGCACAGGAGGGACTTTAACCCCCACTGATGTGAACAGGTGGGTATTCCAGACAGGAAACAACAAGGAAACAGTATCCTGTAGTGACACAGTTGACCAAGTGGGTTTAATTGATATCTTCAGAGCATTTCACCCCAAAGCAGCAGAATGTACATTCTTTTCAAGGGCACATGAAACATTTTCTAGGTTAAGCCACCAAACAAGTCTCAGTGAATTTAAGATTAATATCATCTGAAGCATCTTCTCCGAATCAGTGGAACGAGACTATAAATCAATTAAAAGAAAAAAAATGAAAAACACACGACATGGAAGCTAAATAACATGTTACTAAACAACGAATGGTTTAACAAGGAGATCAAGGAAGAAATCAAAAGATGCCTTGAGCTGCCCTGGCTGGTGTAGCTCGAGGATTGAGAACAAGGCCACAAACCAAAGAGTCACAGGTTCGATTCCCAGTCAGGGCACATGCCAGTGTTGCAAGCCAAGGTCCCCAGTGGGGGTGGGGGGCCACAAGAGGCAACCACACATTGATGTTTCTTTCCCTCTTTTTTTCCCTTCCCCTCTCTCTAAAAATAAATAAATATTTCTTTTTGAAAAAGATGCCTTGAGGCAAATGAAAATAAATACAACCCAAAATCTATGAGACTTGGCAAAAGCAGTCCTAAGGGAAATTCACAGCATTATAGGCCTACCTCAAAAACCAAGAAAAATCTCAAATAAACTAACCTTTCCCTGAAGGGAACTAGAAAAAGCATCAACAAATAATGCCCAAAGTGAGCAGAAGGAAGGAAGGAATAAGGATCACAGTGGAAATAAATGAAATGGGATTAAAAACCAATACAAAAGGTTGCCCTGGCCAGTGCTGCTCATTTGGTTCTAGCGTCATTCTGTGGGCTGAAAGCTTGCAGGTTCAATTCCCAGTTGGGACACATGCCTGGGTGCACGTTCAGTCCCGTCAGGAAAAATGTAGGCTACTATAAGGATGTAATAGGAGAGCTGGGGAGATAGGGGAAGTTTTCTCTTGGGAAAGTGACAAGTTGATTCCTTGAGAATAGTAGGAATTAGACTGATAGAGTGCAGGGAGAGGAGCATATAAGGTGGAGAGATCACTGTACTTGGAGATTATGAAGCAGGAACAACCTTGGCAGGTTCAGGGGGTGCCGGATTGCAGTTGTGAGGAATCGGGGACTGCAAAGAGGTCCCGGTGGGCCCGAGTGCAGGGCCTGGTGGGCAGTGTGAGGAGACGTGCAGAACCCCTCTGGCTGCAGTAGGCACCATTCAGGGGGAGTGGCATTAGCTCTGTGTACTTTTTTAAAAGATGAATCTGTTAAGAGAAGAACCAAGAAATGAGAGGGGCTTGGAAATACATCAGAGTGGTAGAGGCAGGGCTGAGTGAATGGATTTGAGATTTCTTTGTGAACCGAATCCACTGGGCCAGATCAAGAGTGGTATACTATTAAGGAAGACTCTGGATTCTCTGCTTTGATCAGCTCAGGAGGTACAAACGCCTGTTACTCGTTGGGAAAGATGGAAGAACAGAGTTGGAGTTACGTTTTCCATTCCTTTGTGGTGTCGGTCTCAGTCACACTTGTTTTTGTTACTTGGTCGATCTTTGTGTGTAACATTCTAGGACTCAGCACCAGTTTAGGGTGCAGAGTATAAGAGTAATATTTGTTGTTTTATAACGTGCTGAAGCATTCAAATGGTAATCTGAGAATTCATGAAATATTTAAATTATTCTCTCTCATGAGGCGTAAATGTACTTACACATCAGTGTTCACTGTATCTCACTTGTGCTTCGCTCTAGCCGTGTGGGACGCTCCAAACAAGCAGCCGCTAAAGAGAACGACTCGAGTGAAGAAGTGGACGTGTTTCAGGGCAGCCCCCCTGGCAACGAGGACGCACCCCCGGAAGAAGCAGAAGAGGAGGAGGTCTCTCCAGTGAACGTATGTTTATTGTAGCGCCACGTGTGATCGGGTGGGGTGTGGGAAAAGGGGTGGTCAGCACTCGGTCACCTCTGCTCAGCACTTGCTGTTACTTATAATTCTGAGTGTTTACAGATTTGTCTTCATTAGTTTGTAGCATCATTTCCTCTGCCAGCTTGTATGACGGAGAACACGTCTGTGGAAGGCTGGCACTAAGTGAGAATGGAGGTAGCCTAGTGAGAGTGTAAATGTCAAGTTCAAACCGAATGCAGAGAAGAATAAGAACCCGTACGGTGCTGGCACTTCAGGCATCTTCACACCTTGATTTTAGAGCGCTGGCATCTATTAAAGACACTGTTGTTTATGTTTCATCACTTTTGTTTGAGTTTCACAGTAGAGACTAGAAGTTAGTCAATCACACAGATAAATATCTTCAACTAAAATCAGCCTTTGGAATTAACAAAATTGATAATAGACACTTTTACAAAGCTAGAATGTGGTGCTTCCTGAGACACTTTGTTGATTATCTAAGTAATGACTGGCTCCACATCGCAGATACTTCTCTTTGGAAGAACAGTGATTAAACATTCAAGTAAGAGCTCTTCTCTTGACGGCACTGAGAAGTGTGTGCTCTGTGGCCAAGTCCCAGACAGGACCCCACTCCTCTTCGGGCCCCACCAGGTTCATGTGTGTGAGTGGGTTCAGACCACGGGAGGGTGTGAGTGCACTGCGCTCTGGTCTCCGACTAGCTGGGCTTGTTCCTACAGAGTGTTTTGAGGGTGTAAAAATGAGGTGGAATAGTCTCCAAGGTCTTCATCAAAGGAAAATAAGTAAATTAAAATCCTGCTCTGTTTATATTCCTATTGTTAACACTGATCCTTTTTTTGAACTTCAGTTTTCTGCTTCCGTTAGCTGTTGCCAGTTAATGGTGATACGTCTGAATTTCATCTTACTTAATATTTATTTGATAGTTGTTAGGATCTAAACTCAGTAACTATTTTCCCAGAAAGACAGCTATAAGCCTAAGTTTGTAAATACCAAATGTTATCTTTTACCACAGAAATATAACTACAAAGCTACTTGGAATGGTTTTACTTATTGTGGACATTTTGTTCATTTCTTTTGAAAATTATTAAATAGAAAAGTAATTTTCTCCTGCTATTGGGAAAAGCTATTATGAACATTCAGATATTACATAGGTCTAAGTAGGAGATGCCAAGGCAGCAAGTTAAAATAGGGGAGAGGTTTCAAGGAGAGAAAAGCAAAGAAAATCAGGAACAAGTAAGAATAATGATTGGGTTAAAAATAATAATTATTATTGCTATGTCTTATACATGTGTGCCCATTTTAATCAAGCACATGGTTATTTTTCTTTTAAGGTACGGCGGCGAACTTCAAAAAGAGAAAGGCGATGAGCAAATGTAATTAATAATTTCTATGTGAACGCTTTAAAGTCATTTTTTGTCAAGCTTGAGGCTGAGGAAAGCCTTTGATGCACAAAATGGGACTGCTGGAGAGTGGACAGCCGGACCTTAGTTTGATGGCCCCATACGTTGTGGTCACACACTCTAGCCATGCGTGTGGCGGTGACATTGACTGTGGAGGGTCGTGAAAGTGTGATTTGCGATGGCTGTGTAGAAATAAACTAAAGAAGAAACTTGGAAATATATTTTTCTTTTTTTTAATGTTTCTGACTTCTGAAGTGCTTGTATAGCTTTTATCCGTGGCTTTAAACTGACAGCACCCCACTGTTTTGTTGGATCTATTGGTTTGAAGAGAGTTTGTTAGGGTAGATCTTAAGCAGTCATCTGTCAGTGTTGGTATTTGTAAACTCTGCAGTTTTACTGTGAAGAAGTCTTTGTTCCACAAGTGGTGTCATTTCTTGATGTCACTGTTTGTTGGAGAGTTAAATGGTCTCTGTCCCTTGTGTATCTCACCCCGTGCTTACTCCTGAGCGCCCCTGATCTCCAGAGGTCGCCCACCTAACCCACCTGCAGCACACCTGCCAGACGCCTCTGAGGGGAGGGCCCCGCGCAGGTCGTGCGGTTGTCCTACCGCGGTGGGGGGTCTAGCACCTCAGTGTTGGCCCCAGAGTTTTCTGCCTCTCGTGGCAGTGAAAATTTTAAGAGAGAGATTTAAAATATTTTAATTTTAAAGAATGTGTTATAAAATAATGTACTGAATTCTTTATTCCATTTTATCATCCCTTTTTGGTTCTTATTAATCTACTGTATCAATAAAATTCTGTAATTTGAATTAGTTTTTAATAGTCTAGAATGTTATTGTGTATAGATATTTCCTCTTGAACATGATGTTCAGAAAATGCAAATTATTACACTATAATATAAAATCTGGTATGTACACATTAGGAAAGTTCCAGTTCTTCATAAAAATGTAAAGGTAATCAGAAAGAAAAAAATTTTATTGATGCAGTGTGTCTTTATAAAGCTGTTCTGGAAAGCAAGTGTTTGTATTTTATAGTGAGTTGCATGTTTATGAAAAACGCTACAACTGGGATGTGCTCTTTCTGTAAATTCTTATTTAGCCATAGCATACGATGGATTGCCCATGACATAGTTTTTCATCAAGAGTTTATTATTGTACTTTATTTTGGAGCCAAAAAAAATTGTTTGGGGGGGAGGGCAGGGCAGGGTGGGAGTGTGCATCCAGCCACAGGAGCCGCTCTCGGCGTCACCAGTTTGCCGACTTTGCACGGACTCCACCTTGTCCTGCCCGGGAGAAGGGGGGTTTATTCGGATTGCGAGAAGATCTTTTTTTTCCTTCATTGTATTCTGCAAAATTACTAAAACAAATTACTTAAGGCAGTATCCTTTTACAGTTTTTATAAACTGTTATTTTGAACCAAAACTTATAGATTATTACTACTTAATACCTAGCTAAATTCATTTTACTATTTCAGGTGCTGTTCTTTTTTCATAGTTAACATTAGAAAAGAAAATCATATTCTAAATTATTAAATTTATCACGTTGAATGATGGAACATTTTCACATAATACACCATTATGTTTAAGGTATATTTCCAAGATTGATTATAAGAGATGGGAGATATAATAAAGAAACTATTTTGGAAAATGACATTTTACTATTTTCCAATGTATATCACAATTGATGTGATTTTTTTTTTTGAGATTTCTTCATGTTTATGAAACTGCCTTTTATTTTTGAAAAATGTTTTGACTTGAGTCTTTCTCAATATTTTACTCCTCATTTACAACAGTGCTGACGTCAGCGGTCGTGGGAGGCTGCTACGCATCGAGGCAGCTAATGTCGGACCAAGATACATTGGCTTTTAAATGTTTCCTCAGCTCAGCTCTCCCAAACATGCTATTTCTATTTCAGCAGTACAAAGGCATGTTTATAAATCTATAAAATAAATAATAAGGGATAGCTTTGTATTTTTGTCGTTGCCTAAATTGCACCGGAAATGTTTATGGAAATACATCTTTAAGACCTTTTATAAAACAACAAAAAAATGATTGTGGAGGATTTTTATTTGCATGATCATAGTGAAGCAAATTTTATTGTACATCAATCCTGTACATCAGTTCACAAAAATGTTCACTGTAAGTTCTGTTCAATGCCAACGAGTCTGTGATTTTCTAATGTGTCTGTTCCCTTTTTGGGGAGGATTATGATGTAAATTTTCCATTTTTCTGTAGAAAAATAGGTGCAATAATGATCAAAGTTTTGATGTCCTGAGTCTTCATTTTCGGGGATTATCTTCTTATTATGTTTAAACTTAACATTTCATGTACTGACGCTTGGAGAGCCACATGCCACAGCTAAAGTAAAATGAAGTCTATGTGAAACACCGATTGCTAACAGAGCTTAGCAAGCTAAGCTCTTCAGTGATAATGTTCATTTTGAAAGTATGTATTGTGTAAACTTAAGGGAATACTTAGCTCACTGTACCAAGCCCCACTGTGAGATCTGACCGTCTCCAGTGGGGCTGCCTCGCTGCAGCGGCCGACAGCCTGTTCCGTGTGCTCAAGGTCAGATCACTTTCTGTGTCTTCTCACTGCCACTTGTAAGTATGGTTTCCAAGATTT
This sequence comes from Macrotus californicus, assembly GCA_007922815.1. Lineage (NCBI taxonomy): Eukaryota > Metazoa > Chordata > Mammalia > Chiroptera > Phyllostomidae > Macrotus > Macrotus californicus. The sequence goes on from VMDR010004273.1 coordinate 12,651, forward strand.
CCTGTTTGCCCACTTGAAAAATGTCAGGAACTGAAGAATTTGTGTAACGTAGGCATATTTCCCTTACCACATAGTATTATGTCACCAGGATGAACAGTCGGTATTTAGATAACTTACTTTCAGACACAGTTTTGGATTTTCTCTGAAGTTGAATAAACATGAAAGCTACTATATAATTGCATTATTTCATTTATGTGAAGCTATGTCTGTACGCTTACATATGCTTGCTTAATGGAGGGAAGCAGATTTCGGTGGTGTTGGATTTCATGAAGAGAACATCATATTTCCTAGTAACGTTTTTTCAAAGTTTTTGTTTAAACTCGAGCAAAATCTTGCCTGACAGATTTACTAAGTACTATTTAAGCTACAGGATTGCATAACTGAAGATTATAAATGTGTAATAGCGACTTTTAATGTAACCACTAAGAAGATCAATTGCTAGTAGCAGTTTATTGTTTTAGCAAATACTTACTGAGGGCCCGCTCTGTGCCGGGCCCTCAGTAAGTAAATGGGGATACAGCGTGGTCAGGGTAGAGTAAGCCCCGCCCTCAGGAAGCCGACCTTCTCCACAGGTGTGGGCTGGGGTAGGAGAACAACAATGAAGTTACATACACAGTGTTGAGATCGGAGAAGCTAGTGTATGTACTTCGAGGCTGTATTATTTCGGACATACCATTCAAGATTGTATCTTTTTCATGGAGGGACACTTTTATCATTTTAGATTGTCACTTCGTATCTGTATGAGTGTGTCATGCCTGCTTTGATAATAACAGCCATACCAATTTTGGTTTAGGTATTGTTTGCATGACGAAACTTCTTCTGTCCTCTTATTTTCAACTGATGTTTAATCTTATGTTTGAAGTGTGTGTTTTTTGAACATTTTACACTTTGGTCTTGTTCGTATCCAATCTCAGCACCTTCGTACTTTAATTAGATTGTTTGAGCTATTTTTTGGTGTAATTCTGATACTGTAGGTTTTAAGCCTACCTACCATCTTGCTATTTTCTTTTTGACAATCTTTTCTTTATTCATATATTTTTCTCCTTTTCCTACTTTCTGTTGGCTATTAAAATGTGTCTTACTGTCCTGTCTCTGCTCTGAGCTGTTTGTGTGTGCGTGGTTGTGTTTTTAGTGGTTAGTCTGCAGCTGGACCGTGGCCGGCTCACGGCCGTCGGCACCACACCAATGCCATGTGCACCTTTCTCCCGCCTTTGTGCTGTAGTTGTCAGTTCTGTGGTTGTAAACGCCGTTAGCTCGTTGCTTTAAACTGTTCTTTCTCTTTGTGCCTCTTTAAATGTGGTTTTGTGCTTCCATCTTTATTTTGTTCTAGCATGAACACCTTTTAGTATTAGTCATAGTGCAGGTCTGGGGCATTGAACTCCGATATTGCTTGGAAGGTCTTTATCACTCTTTCATTTTTGAAGGATATTTTCATCAGCTACAAAATTCTAGATTGGCAATTTTATTTATTGGGTGGTTTAAAAGTTGGCATTCCATTTTTCTGTTGTTTTTCATATTTTCTGCTGTGAAGTGAGCCCAAAACCTTTCTGCTATTTGTAGATTATGTGACTCTTTCTTGCTGCTTTTAGGATTCCCTCTTTATCTTTGTTTTTAGCAGTTTGACCGTGACGAACCTAATTATTGCTCATATCATTTTATTTTGCTTGGGGTTTACTGTCCCCTTGAATCTGTGGGTTGATTAATGTTACATCAGTTTTGAAAAATTCCTAGGCCCTGGCTGGAGTGTCATCCTGATAGGTCAGGGTTGCAGGTTCAGTCCCCAGTAGGGCACATACAGGAATCAGCCCATGAGAGCATAAGTAAGCGCTCATAAAAAAGGTGCTGCAGTTTGGGTAGCATATGTGCTAAAAGTGGATATACCATCTTTCTACAAGCTCCTTCCATAATCTCATATTTTCTTTAATTTTTGTTTAATTACAGTTGTCCCCTGCTGTACCCACCCCTACCTCCCACTTCAGTCCCCCCACCCCCATTGTCTTTGTCCATGGGTCCTTTATACATGCATTTTTAATTTATTTTTTAAAATGTATTGATTTTAGAGAGGGAGGAAGTGACAGAGAGGGAAACATGTTTGTTGTTCCACTAGTTTGTGCCTTCCTTGGCTGATGCTTTTGTGTGCCCTCACGGGGACTGAACCCATACCCTTGGTGTGTCGGGATGACGCTCCAACCAGCTGGGCTTCCTGGCTTCACATTATTATCTTGTTCAGCACCTGGAAGATACCTTCTAGTGATTTTGTGAAATGGCCTCTTTTGTCACTCAGAAGTCTCTCCTCTTTGTGAGCTCACGTCTGTTAGTGTGTTTCGTTGTGGCTTGTGGGTTTTGTGCTTGCTGCAAGCGTTTGAAAGTGCTGGACCTGTAGCCCTACATTAACCTCGCCTAGCTGGCCTGCTTCTGGGTGCGTATTTCATCCATCTGTTTTTCTGTGCCTGTACCAACATCTAGAGTAATTTTTACACTTAAATGGTTTTGTATTTGGTCTGAAAAATTTCCCTACATTTTAACTCTAATAATGTCTCGTTCTTGACTATTCTTGTTATTTTCTCTTACTCAGGATGTCAACTTCTTTACAATACTTGGTCCACTGAGACAAGTCTTGTGAAAGGACTTCCCTTCGACATAGTTTTATAGTTTTCTTCATGCAAATAGGCCTTGCATCTTTAAAAACAAAAATTATGGATTTTTATTATAGCTAACATTTTTATTATTATTCCATTATTTTCTAATTAGTTATATCTGCTGTAGTATGTTCCCAGCCACTATGCTGAACTTTTATTAGTTGTAATAGTTTTTCAGTTAGTTACCTTGGATTTGTTAGCTAGATAACAACTCGGCAAAGAATTCCGTCAGTGTTCTTTCCAGTTGTTCCGATACATGCGTGTCGTGCTTTTCTGGTCTGACTGGTGCCACCAGAGGTGGTTAAATGGGAAGCATCCTTTTTCCAGTTTAAGAAAACTTAATTTCTGCCTAATCAGGGTTCTTAAAAATACAGTCTGGAACCTGTGTGGAGTTCCACGTTTGCATGTTTTTTAGAGTATGAATGTAATGAATTACATTAAGATTTCCTATGTAGCATCGCCTTCACCTTGTTGGGGCAGACCCAGCCTGGCCGTGCCGTGTGCCTGGCCCAAGTGCGAGCGTTACTGTGTACACTCCATTCTGCGGAGTGGTGAGCGCGGTGCATGATTTCCCCTCGTGCTGTCCTTCCTGTAGTATTGGGGGCGGGGGCTTCGCCAGCCTTCCAGAATGAGTTGGAAAGCTATTCACATTTTTCTCTGGAACAGTTTATATAATGTAAGAGTTGTTTACTTCCTTAAACCTTGACAGAGCTCATATTTCAAATTGTACATGGTGCCTTTTTAAATTTCATTTTTTAAATGTTCCAAGTGAACGCAGTTAAGACACCCAGGACGTGCTAGAGAAGAGCACCATGATCTTTCTCCAGTTTTAAAAGGTGTTCGCATCGGGCCCTGTGGTGTCAGTTCCGGCCCCTGCCCCTCCCTGCATGCCTACCCCGACCCTGGCGGTGAGCAGGCGGTGTTTCTGCATCGTGTTCCAGGAATCAGCATTCCCTGATTGTGTCCCAGACACCGGGCCGTGATAGAAAGGGGATCTGTCCGTCCCCGGGAGGAGAAGCTCCCTTTCATTTTTAGTGTGTGTGTAGAAGTGGCCCGTTGTTTCCTTTTTTCTTTTACAGTGTTAAAGAGGCGTGGTTAGGATTATAAGCTCTTTCTGCCCAGCCCCTCGTACACCTGACGTTGATGTGTATCGTCCCCATGCATGTTTTTGTCTTCATTTTACGTGTATGTATTTAAAATACGTAAGACTAATTGATGAGAAAACCCACAGTGTTCAGAACTTTGAACCCTGCTTTCCACTCAGTGCTGTGTCTGGGACACAGCCCCGTTGATGCGTGTACACCTGCTCGTTTTCTCAGTGCAGCAGCTCTGAGGTCGGGGTGCTGCTCAGGTGGGCGGTGCGCTGGGATTGGCAGCACTTCCTGTCCTGGTGACAGAGTAATGGCACACTTTGTCACTGATACCGTCTTAGGTTTCATTAAGTCCCTTTAGTTGATTTTATAAAGCATTCTGTAATTTGAATATGCCAGCGTTGACCGCTTTTCTTTCTCTTGGAGTTCACCATTTTTCTTGTGGGTAGACACACTCAGACTGCTTGTACTTCAACGATGCCACCCCAGTGCCAAAGCGAACGTCCCTCCCGTCTCATGGACGGGCTGTTCTGCATGGAAGTGTCACGTGTAAGGAAGATGGGTGTTTTACTTCCTAGGTATCGTTGCCCACTTGCATTCCAAAGTTAATTGTATTACTTCATACTCCCAGCACCGATATGTAAGTGCTTTGTTTGCTTTTATTTTCAGACTTGCACCCTTTGGAAGTTAACTTGGCGTGTGCTGTGGGCCAGGGGTCTGATTTTACCTTCTTCGAATGTGTGCTGTTCACCTCGGCACTCTCACTTGTTGGGTTATTCTTTCTGCTTTGACTTCAACACCGTGTCATGTACTGAGTGCCTGCATATGTTTGAGAACACACTTACTTTTATCTGCGTTTTGTAATACTATGTTTCTAGGCTCTCCCACGTTCCAGTAGTTCATGATGTGCTCCCGCAGCCGTGCATTTTCATTGCTGTGGATTTATTCCTACTCTTCAAAATGGTCTTGGCCATTCTTGTCTTTTAACTCCTCAAGAATTTTAAAATCAGACTGCCATATGCTGGGAAAAGTCCTTAAGGCTCTCTGTGGAAATTTCATTGAGTTAAACAAAACAAAACAAAAATACATGTTTTTTGAGAGAATGATCATCTTTATGAAACTGAATCTTCCCGTCGGTGAATATGCCTACCTTTCATATTCAGTAAAGTGCTACATTCGTCTTCATGACAGTCCTGCAAATGTGTCTTTCTTTAAAACCACTCTTTCTAATTGTTGCTGATGGACAGGAACACCAGCGCAGTCAGCTCCTACTCCTTTACCCTCCTCCTCTGAGTCTAAAAGCTTTTTTAGGAGCTGAAGCTTTTACTGGGTTATCCAAAAAGTTAGTTTGGTTTTGGTTTTTGTTTTTCCGTGAGATGGCTCTAGTAGCACCGAGTGGTCTTTAACTTCATTTAAAGACAATTTTGTTAGACTGTATGTGACAGCTGTCATATCAGTTGCATTTTTAGGAAACTTTATAAAAATTGGCGATGTTTTGTGTAGCCATTTTGGTATTGAAGAACATCTTTGGCGTATTATGCTTTATTATTTCAAGACAGGTAAAGACACCTGAAACGCAAAAGGTTGGGACCGTGTGTGAAGGAGGTGTGTGACTGGTTGAACGCGTCAGGAGTGGATTGCCAAGTCCTGTGCTGGGGACTTCTCGCTGGACGATGCTCCACGGTCAGGTGGACCAGTTGGAGTTGACACGATCAGATCGAGATGTTAATTGAGAGCAGTCACCTTTATACCACGTGAGAGAGAGCCAACGTACTCAGAATACCCGTGTCAGTAGAGTGGTGAAAATGATGAAATTAAAAATAGTGTCTCTTATTTCATGGAAGACACGGGCCTTTTGGCCCACCCAATATTCTTTTTAGCTTCTGTTTAGTTAATCCAGGTGTTCCACTTTCTCCTGAATGAATTTGTAACTCATGTTTTCCTTAAAGATCATGCATGTGCAGCCTGGGAAACTCACTGGTGGAAGTCTTGCACAGGCACGGTGGTTTCACACGTCTCCGCCGCGTCTCCACACACTCACTTTTCTTGAGTCGGGTACGTTTCTGTTACCTCCTTTTCCTCTTACCACTGGAGAAGCGGCCTTTGGTGTCACTGAGCATTTTTATTGTTGCTTTTTATTTCTCTGGTTCTGCAATCGTCTTCACCCTTCCCTTCAGCTTTATTCTTTGGTCTCCTGGGCTGTAGACTGAGTCGTCCGTTTACCTTTCGTCTTGGTTTCTCGCGCGTTTCTGTTTTAGGTGCTGGTTGGTTACATTTCAGAGACTGTTCTGTAGCCTTCACTGGATTACTCATTTCTGAACAGTTCTTAGTTTCAGTTTTTATCTTTAAGCTTGGTTTTCTTTTCCCCAGGAGAGGACTTAAAAATTCATAAAAATAGAAGTGAGGGGGTGTTTGTTTTATTATATTTCTGTGATTTATTTCTAATGTAACTGAATGTGGGCCAAGAGGGTGGCTTGTATAATTCTGCCTCCTGGTCTGTATTGAGCGGTTTTTTGGCGTGTGTGTCCGTGAGTCTGAAAAGAAGGGTTTATTCATGGTGTTTGAGGTACCAGATTGTGCGTGTGTGTGTGTGTGTTTCTTCTTTTTGTTGGGAGACCAGAGATTTAGGGTTTTGCACTTAATCCGTCATCTCTCAGCCTTCCCGAGCTGCTTACAAACAAACAATCATCTTTAGCAGGTCTGCTCTGCTGCTGCTGTTTCCTAGGAGAGGGGTCACTTGGGTTCCTCGGAACTTGCCCTGTCCAGCCCAGGGGAGAGCAGCTCATTTTACGGAACTGCCGTGGGAGGTTCCCGGTGGTGAACTCCAGTCCGTCCTTGTCAGGCCCGTTTCTCCGTGACTTCCACATTTCACCTGCTTCTTGACTGGCCCTTGTGACACTGTTAGAAAAGGGTTTTCTTTCTACTTTCCCGACTGTCACTTTCACTCGTGGTTTGTGTCTTTCCCCCACTCTCTAATGAGCTGTAACTTAAGGTAAAGTTTGTTTTGGCCCCTTCTCAAGGCAAACGGCAGCTGGACCAGCTGCTGCACAGAAGCTGCACTCGGCATCCACGGGTTGAAACGTTTACATCTGTGTCCGTAGCTCGGTCGTGACACTGAAGTAGCGCCACGTCGTCAGCACACCTAACTTCTGGGTGTAGGCATCTAGCACCCACTTTCGGTGGTTTCTCAAATCTCTGACCTCTGCCCTTGCCCAATGACAGTTCATCTAGCCCGCTGATCAAGCTGGGTTCCCCCCCCCCCATTTTTGTGGTAAAATACACAATGTAAAATTTACCATCGTAACCATTTTTTTCAGTGTGCAGTACAGTTCAGTGGTGTTGAATAAATTCATACTGTGCAGCTGTCACAGCATCCGACTCCAGGTCTCTCCTTGTCACAGAACGGAAACTCTTCCGATAAAACTCCCAGCCCCTGGTGACTACCTTCTACTGGGTCTCTTGCATTCGACTACTCCGAGTCCTGCAGATTAGTGGGGTCCATCAGTATGTGCCTTTCCGTGATGAGCTTATTCTACCTAGCGTAATGTCCTCAACCTTCATCTGTGCTGAAGCGTGTATCAGAACCACCTCCTTCGAGCCTGAGTCATTCTCCATTGTGTGTGGATGCCACTGGGCTTACCCGTTCATCCGTCCGCGGGCGCTTGGGCTGCTCTCACACGTCTTAGCTCTTGTACCTAATGTGGCCGTGAATGTGGGGCTTGCAGATCAGTCTTCAAGCCCATTTGCAGTTGTTTGGAGGGTTTACCCAGAAGTGGAATTGCTTGGCATGTGGAAATTCCGTGTTTTCCACAGCAGCTGGGCCGCTTCACATCCCGCCGGCCGTTCACAAGGGTTCAGTCTCTCCACACCATGGATCCCTCAGTGACGTGTTTTCTTCTGTCTCTGTCATTCTAACCAGGCCTGAGCCCAAGACGAAGCCCTGTGCTTGCTTGCCTTGCCTCTCTCTGCTCATGACCTGTTGTGAGCTATAGCTTCTCCTGTTCAATGACCCAGCCTGATTACACTGTAGAATCTGCACTGCTTTTCTAAATACCTAGAGTATAGACCTGTACAGAGTCTTATTTGCGCCCCCCCCCCCTTTTAAAACCAGGAGACTCTTTTTCTTTCCATACCACTGCACCTATTGAAAACAAAAGGATTGAAGTAAGTATTGAACAGAAAGCCGTAAGTCTGCACCGCAAACCACAAAGAAAATTTGCCAAATATGTCTGGAGTGACCGAGAGCATCGTGAAAGAAAGCCTCCAGAAAGAGTTGTGTAAAAGGAAGCGACAGCCCCCGGAGGAGTCCGCTTGAAGACCCTCTGGCTCAAGCAGCCAGACAGTCAGGGCTCGGCAGGGCCGTGACAAGCACTGGGCACCCAGTCAGGGCTCAGTTCACGTGACGAACATGGCGAGGATGGGAAATGTCATGGGACCCCTGTGTTTTCTGCATTCCCACCTCCAGACAGAGGCTTGAGCTGGAAGTGAGAGATGGCTGGGAGGAGCATGACCCATTCAGTGCAGCTGCTGACTGAATTCAGCTGCGGGACACCAGGTGGCTCCACAGGGACCGACGAGGCTTCACACAGGAGGTGATGCCAAACCTGGGTGTGGATGTGCCACCTCCTCCCCACCTAGGAGTCTGGGGGGTCAGAGTGGGTTCTGAAGCCCAAATGGTAGCTGCTTCCAGTGGCCTTTCCCTGACAAGGTCCTGGGTGTCGTAGAGAGAGGGCCTAGAGAGAGTCAGCATCAGAGAAATAGAGAGGAATTGAATTATCACCACAACCCGTCTGTACCCTTTCCCTCCAGGGAACAGGGCAGGTGAAAGATGCAGAAGAGTACATATCAACAGGATAGCCCAGGAAAGAGGATACTGAACATTTTCCCTACCTTCAAAGAAATGAGAGAACTTGAACTCAAAAAGCATTCAAGTGACGTGATGGAGGAGCGGAAAACTAGCCTGCCCATAGTTGCAGATCAAAGTACAGGAGGGTCCAACCTACTAGATGTGTGTGAACCTCTGTGTCCTCGGAGCAGAATAGACCTCTGCGAGCTGTCCTGGGTCATTTACAGAAAGTGGCTGTCATGCCACAAAGAATCCCAAAACTGAAAAAGAGAACCAAAGACAGACCTGGAGTGTTCAGTAATGCTCTCAGGTCAAGGAGAGAAAAATGGTTAACCAGAAAATAACTTACGAAAACAGCGTGTGTGAAAAGCAATACAGAGTAGGGCAAAAGCAGGTTTTCAGTCGCTCATACGGAAAATAGCACGGGAATGAGCAGTGTCTCGTGCACCCAGCTGGGAACCCGCCTCGGGCCTCCTGGACATCAACCGTGTGTGGCTGAGAGCGGAAGCTCCGCGGAGACCCTGCTGCCTCTCGTGCCCACCCGTGCTGCTGCTCGCCGGGGTGCGACCTCGAGCAAGTAGTGACCTGTGGAGGTCGCAGCCTCGGTGGATTTAGGAATGTAAAGGAGCACCTGATGTGCTCACAAAGCATTAGCGCTGGCTGCTGTCTCCCAAGGTGGCCGCGCGGTCACAGTGCAGTCGAAGAGGCAGGGCGCCTGTGGGGGTGGAGGGCCTCGCAGGCTGTCCCAGGGACCAGCCTTCCAGTTCTCCAGTGGATGGGAAGCTGTTTGAGGTTTTGGTCGGAGAGGTCCTGTCTTCTGACTTCCATGTTTAGACTCCTCTGCTCGTAGGGTAAGGACAGGCAGGGAGGGGAGCTGAGGCAGGCGAGCTGGCTACAGAGGTGGCTGCTTTTGTCCGGGCGCCGCGTGGCCCCAGTGGCTGCCTTGGATGGGACGGCTGTGCTGGGTGCAGTGAGGAGCGGCCTGTAGACGATACTGAGGTGGGCTGATGCATTGTAAATGAACCTGACCCAAGGAGGGGATGGTGTAGGGCTGCCATTGGCTGAGGGGTGTGTGTAACTACCAAAGGCCAAGGCTAAGCCATTCTAAGAACCAGTGCCCTTTTGTACATAGGGGATTGGACTCGAGTTCTCCGAGGGGTTGGCGAGAGCTATGCTTTGGGGAGAGATGAGATTTGTAAGAATGAGCCTACTCCTCGGGGGGTGAGCAGGGGGGCTGAGCTGGCACTGGGGGCCTTGTGTTACCTCTTCCATGGACTCGCAGGACCCTGTGGGGATTGGGAAGGGGACAGGGACAAACATCTGGCAGGAGCTGAAAGAAGCCATGGCATGGCACTTTGTCCCCTAGTAAGGGTATAAGATGAGAGGTCCCTCTTGTGAAGACACTGAGCCTCTAGACTGTAGGAGTCCGTTGGTCCGCCTCTTTAAAAGGGGGGCCAGGAGCCATCCCTAGTGAATGGGGGAGGAACAAATGGGAAATGGGTGAGGGAGAAACCTATCAAACGCGACTGTTCACTGTGTCCTGTCACCTTATTGCTGTCTCGGGGACATTGACAGTCACTTGGGGAGACTGGATCTGTCCGGCAGCCTGGTGATAGTCCCCAGTACCCACCGACCCAAGGTGGAGAGAGCCACAGAGGCCCAGGGGCCACTGGTTTGGGGTCTGGTAACCTGGGGCCTCCCAGGCCTCATTACAGAGCAGGGTGGGGGCGAGCAGATAGGAAGTCGGTGACAGTGGGGACTGATTTGGAGTTTGGGTGAGCAGGAAAGAGGAGATGACTTTTTTTTTTAGAAATGTTGAACATTTTTTCTCCGTTAGACATGTGTAGTTTGGGGTCTTGCCCACCGCCTGCGTAAGTTCTCTGCTGTGGCCCACGGCCCGGAGCCTGCCTCTGTCTCCACATGACTGGGAAGGGGATGCCTGCCCCCCGCCTGCCCCCGGCAACCTAGGCACTGTGTGACCTGTGGCCAGCAAACCAAGCCCACCTGGGTTTTCCTCCAGAAACGGGAACCCCTGTGCACGGCGGTCCCCAGTTAGTCGTGCGTGCGCGGTGAAGACAGAATCCACGGGCTCCCCAGGGCCTCGGGCGTGAGAGAGGGGAGACCCTGCGGGGAGAGGCTGGGCCCGGGGAGGGGAGCAGTTCCCACACTTCCTGGGCCCTTGCAGCAAGTCTCCTGTGCTGGAGTCTGGTGGGAGGGGATTTCAGTTCCTTTCAGGTGACAGGACCCTGCCTGGAGCCCTCTTCCTGGGACTCCCCATCTTCGTCCCCCCTCCCATGGGCCATGCCATGCTGGCACGCAGCAGAGCATCTGAAAGCACTGTCTCCTCCTTGTCACCAGCTGTGTCCCAGACAACCGAGCGTCATTAAGGAGCCCTGCCCAGCCGGCCAGGACAGGGCCTGGTCCCGCCTTTGCAAATGTCCCCAGTTTCCGAACATTAACCTTCCTCCAGCCAGACTGGGTCACACCTCTCCCCCCAGCACCCTGCTCTCTGACACTCACACTGGCCACTTGCCTCTCTAGTCACAGCGTGGCCTCCGGGGCTTGCGAGAAGGGCAGCCCTTCAGTCCCTGCCCCAGGCCTCTCCTCACTCAGTCTGCATTTCCCCAGGTCTGGGTGTGCAGCACCTCCTGCCACAGGTTCCAGCCTGGGGCTGCCTGTCCCTGTCCCACGGGATCTTTCCTGCTGGGCGTGGGTTCCCGCAGCACCGACACACACCAGTGACAGCTTGATTGAGTGCTTCCTGGGAGCTGGTCACCTGCGTGAGCACACTGGGTGTGTCACTTCAGTTACACAGCAGTTGGATGAGGCGTTACCACCGTCTCACAGGTAAAGGAATTGAGACTGACTCAGCAACCGGCACCTTCAAACAGCCTCGGAGCCAGAAGGTGAGTGTAGCTCTTTCTCATCCTGGGTCTCAGTAACGAAACGTGCGTCTGTACCGTCTGTACCGCAGTGAGAGCACACAATCCAAAGGAGTACTTCAGAGCATTAACCAGAACGACTTGTCATTTTCACCTTGCAAGCTGCAACTATGAAATTATCTAGACAGGAAATTGACAGCCCAGTAAAGAGATGCTAATGCTTTGTAGACAAGCCTTGCGCAGCCTGCATCTCATCTTTGATACTTGATGTTAACTTGTTAACATTGCACATCTTATGCATGTAATTTGTAGCGTAAGCTTCTATGAAACAGACTTTTTAAATTTTGAAATACCTCCTATTTACAAATGCCTCAGTGCTTTGCACACAGCAAACACGCAATAAATATGTACCGCATTCCCTCCATCCTCACAGTAATTCCTTGTCATCCCCGACTGGGCCTCTCATTCCATGTCCGAACATAATTCCCAGGCCTCCTGCTCACCGCTGCCACCTGAACCTGCGGGAGTCCCAGCTACCCCACCTCAGTCTGGCCAGGTCCTCATGTTAGTCGATCTGGACTCCTGGATTTGCTCCCTCGTCTGCCAGGAAATCCCGCTGACCGGTATGTGCAGAGTCCAACCAACCACCTGCCCTGCTCCGTCCGCGCCCAGCCCACTGTCGTGTCTCTCCCGATGCATCAGTCCGCTAGGGCCGTGCCACTGACGGGGTGGCTCGAACAGCAGAACCGTATCATCTCACAGCTGTGGAGGCTGGCGGTCCGAGACCAGGGTGTCGGCAGGCTGGAGGGAGAAGCCGTGCCCGGCCTGCTTCTTTCTGGGTCTCCACATCGGCTCCCCTCTGTGTGTCTCTCTGTCTGAATTGCCCCTTTTAATTAAGACGCCAGTCATACCAGATTGGGACCCCCCCAATGACCTCTCCTAAAAATTGCTGCTGTAGAGACTGTAACTCCAAGTCACACTCTCAGTCCCCTTAGGACTCCAGTGTATAGATTTGGAGGGGACACAGTACCACCCAGGACACCGGGATCACTGCGAAGCTTCTTCCTGGCTGCGCTCTGCCCTTGCCGCCCGGAGCTCACTTTCCGCTCAGGAGCCGGGCTTCTCTCCTTCAGTGGAAGCAAAACCCCGACTGTCTTCTGCCTTAGACTCCCCAGTGACTCATCGCTGCAGCGAGGGCCCATGTCCTCACAGTGGCCTGCGGCCAGGGCCCTGAGACCCACTCCCACCACACCTCCGACTCCGTCTCCCTTGTTCTCACGCCTCTGTGTCTGCCCCGGGCTCCTCGCCAGCCTCCAAACGTGCACACGAGGCGCCGCACCATCACACTGATGCACAGTATTCCCTCTGCCCGGAATGCCCTCTCCCAGATGTCCACGTGCCTCCTTCCAGGCCGTTCACATGCTTCTGGCTCCGGAGGCCTCCCCAGCCTCCCGCGGATAAAACGGCACCCCTCACCAGCACTCATCACCACCCTTTGGTGCTCCGTGTCCTCCATATCATCCCCTCCGGTGTGTGCCACGGAACACATACTAATGTTCACTCTACTGTCTGTCCCTCCGCATTAGAAGGTGGCGCAGTGAGGTCTGCTCTCTGTTGCCTGACCCCCACCCCCAGGGTCTGGAACAGCGGCTGCTGGCAGGCAGGCAGGTCGCACCCACGTGTGGTGTGAATGAAAGGACTCTCACTTTGCAAATGTTGGGCCTAAAGAACAGAGAAGCAGCGCAGCCTTCCAGGACGCGGCCAGTTGGCGGAGCCTGGGTCAGAGCCCAGGAGGGCTCCGGGTCCGGAGCTTTCTGCACCAGATCGAAAAGATTTTCTTTGTTTCGATGACATCGCTATATACGCTAATGAAAGCTTAAAACAGAGATTTAATTTTCATTTTAAAGCCTAACTTCTGCTCGGTAAGGTTATTTCTGTCTTAACGGCCAATGCAGAGCCTCGCGCTGCCAGTCTGGTCCGCGTGACCCTCGCCTGCACGGCAGACGCCGGGAGCCGGGCCCCCAACACAAGCTCTGTCTCTGGGGCCTCAGTGCCGCGTGGGGACAGCTGGCAGCGATGGGGAGTGTCAGCGGAAGGAACCTCCAAACCTGTGAGGATCTTTATGAGTGCGTTCAAGCCAAGCTGACGACAGTTGCCAGGAAGTAAAGCCCCAACAGATTGCGAAAACGCTCCAGAGAATGGCAGTTAGCTCCTTATTTTATACGTACAATCACAAGAGAAGACGAAAGTGGTTTCCATGAAACCCGCTGGTGATGGACGAGGGAGGTGGAGAAAGCAAAGCAGGGGAACCTCTGGGAGTGGGTAAAAGGTGCAATGACAGACACAAGCTTCTCTTACGCAGGCCTGCGGGCACAGGGGAGTTAACAGTCAACAATGAACAGGAAGACAGTAACAATGAGGGCAGCTGTGGTCTCCCCCAGTGTGTGCCCTGAGGGGTCCAGAAAAAGGAATCTGACATCCCAAAGGTGTGTTATAGAGACAAAAAGACAAGAGACAGGCTCAGTTTGGTAAAGACTGACTTTTGTGAGGGGAGATTCCAGCCCAGGACGTGACTACGGCCATGAAGCTTTTAGTTAGAGTTTTAACTTCAGACCATCCTCTGTGCTTACTTCTGGTCTCCGAGTTTGTGGGGCTGCCACGCAGCCTCCCCTGGGCTGCTCAGGCTCAGCCTGTGGCCCCTTTTTGTCCACATAAGTAATAAATAATATTAATTATTGCCAATAGCAATAATAATAAACCAATATTTAATATTAAGATAACTTTTATGAAGTAATATATTGACAGGATTAGAGAAAAAAACAAATATTATGGGAAAGCCTTCAATAAAATGTCCCAAACTCTAGGCCTGTGTCTTGAAGTCCTCGTCCTCGCTGTGCTGTCCTCAAGCTCTCCCTCTCTCTCTCTCTCTCTCTCACTCTCTCACTCTCTTTCTGTGTGGTTCTCATCCGTGACTTTGCTTCTCTTGGCCAGAATCTGTTTCCTAGACCTCATGTCTTCTTCATAGGTGGTGTCCTTATTTCGCTGGAACTGACCTGTAAGTAAACCCTTACTTCCAGGAAGTGAACTGTGAGTGCTTCAGTCTGATGATCGTTGGTGGAGAAGAAGGGCCTGGGAGCCGAGCCCGGGGAGAGGGGAGGAATGGGCTCCTTCCTTGCACGGCCCGGATCAGTAGCCTTTGGAAACGCTGACCTCTGTGACCCCGGACCCCTGGCTCCTGTCCCACGCCAGTGTGAGCCTTCTTCCCTGGGGCTTTCCTTTTTGCATTTCAGGCTACCCTCAGTTCCCTGCAGGGCTCAGGGGCAGTTGAGTGACAGGTCTGCTGATCTCGGGGAGGAGAATCAGTGCCCGCAATGACAGCGGTTTAATCCGAAAGACAAGCGCAGCCGGAGCAAGGCGTCCCCTGCGCTGGTCCATTTTCTTTCCCTCTTTCCCCATTCCAGGCTACACGCTTTCCTGCTGCAAAAAAACAAAACAAAACAAAACAAAACACCCTAAAGCTTAAATGCAGAGAGCAACTCATTTAAAATAAAATGATTTGCACTGGGAGAGATTTATTTTCTTGGCAGAAGGGTTATTCAGAACCTGGCATGTCCTTGATGGCTCTGTGTGTTTAGAGGTCCCTGAGTAAGTGGCAGAGCTGCTTAGAGCTCAAGGACGTGGAGCCACAACCAGTAGGAGAAGAAATGCAAGACCCCCAGGCCCCCCCCCCCCCGCACGCTTTCTCTGTCAGTGGGCAAGGGTGGCGAGAGCCGCTAAGAAAAGACGGAAGGGGTCTTCCGTGGGAGCGGAGAGATGAAACAGCTGACTGTGCAGAGGGAGAGGATTTCTTGGGGGGAAAGCTGTGTTGTGAGGGCTCGTCCCCCCACAACCCTGAACACACGCAAGCAATGCAGGAGGGGCTTGCCAGGGGTCCTGGCAGGGGCCCAGCCAGGGCTGGAGAGAGCTGCAGAGGCCTGAGGCAGCGCCCAGAAGCGACACCCTCTGCTCAGCTGGCCCATGTGGTCCTCAGCACAGGATCCCGGCCCCCAACCTCGAGCCTGGGAGAGGGAAAGCCTTGGTGTTGTCTAGAAGGGGTTTTGTCTCCCAAGGAAGACCTGTCAGCACACGTCTTGCTCAGCAGTGGGAATTGTGGGGGCTTTGAAGGGCCAGTGTCGAGGAGGGGCATCTAGCTGACAGAAAGGCACCCTGAAGAGGGGGAGGGAGGGCCCACAAATAAAAGAATCTGCTAGAGGCATCTGCCAAGCCCAGAGAGATGCCTGCCACTCTCACAGCTAAGAGCTTTCCCTCTCCCACCTGTCCCCACTCCTTATCCAGCACTCCAGGGTGCACCACAAAGCCATCAGAAACAGCCGTATGTGGAGAAGAAACTGAGCGTCACCTCCCCAAAGCTGGGGACACCACCGTGACCAGCCTCAGCAGAGTCCTGAGCTCACCGTGAAGGCTCCGAGGAGACGGCGGGTCCTGGGAGGCGGCCCTCCTGGCCCCTCCACAGTGCAGTGGCCCTTGGACACTTTACGGGGTGGAAGTGTGGCACCCACACAGCACGATGCAAGAGCAGACCTGTGAGTCCCCAGGAGCCCCTGGGAAGCACCTTGCCGTCCTTGGGTATGGTTACCACTCTGACCTCATTTGCACTCACAACCCAGGTGATATTTCTATTGTGGAGAATGGGATTTCTAAGATGCTGTTCATTGGAACACAGTATCAACATTGGTCATCTCTCTCTGTCCCTCCTGGGTCCGTCTCTGTTTCCCTCACTTTGAGCTCCCTCCACCCTTCTCTTTTGTTTAAAGATTGATTTATTTTTTTTCAGAGAGAGGGGAAGGGAGAGAGGGAGAGAAACTTTCCTGTGTGGCTGCCTCTCATGCGCCCCCTACTGGGGACCTGGCCCACAAACCAGGCATGTGCCCTGGCTGGGAATCGAACTGGTGATCATTTGCTTCACAGTCCAGCGCTCAGTCCACTGAGCCACACCAGCCAGGGCTCCTTCCATCCTTCTGATAGGAATTTTGTGGAACTCTGAACACAAGCCCCTCGTATTTGCTCTTATGGGGCTCCTAAGTATTTTCCCAGAAAGAGTGGGTAAAGGTTCCCAGGTGAAGGGTACACGTGACCTGTGGGTGGTGGCTCCTTCACCCGTGCGGGGTGCATTCTGCTTGTGGCTCTTCAGAGCTGGGCCGTGACCGCCACCACGACTGCCCTTGTGTGTTCACGCTGCCCTTTCTGCTGCATTGTGCTTCTTCACTGGAAACATTCTAAACAGACCTCTTAAGAAACTTTACATAATCAGCCACGTTGTGTGTGTAAATGCCAAGGTTGACAATCTGCTCTGAGATATTTAATTAAACACGCAGTAAGTGTATGTGGAAATCGAGAAGGGGCACATTATTTGCTCCTAAATATATTTGCCTGTAAAGAGAATGTGATAGGATGCTGGAACCCAAGAGATGCAGAGCTCGTATTAATTGATCCTCAGGGCAGGCGTTCAAGTGCATCACACCATCTGCTCAAGGCCGATCTAGTCCAGTTTAGCGGCCGAGGTCTCTGCATCGCTCACAGACGTCAAGCCCTAACAGCGGTCCTGCCTGTGGAACAGTGGTCTGCATGTGAAGCTTGGAAGATATTTCTTAGATTGCCTGGAAATGCGATGGCCAGGCCCAAACATTGAAATGCTGAGGCAACAGTCTTGCCATTCAGACCATTATAGCTGGGTGTATAAAGCTTGCGTTTAAAAAAACTTTTTAAATCTCCACCCAAGGACATTTGTTCATTGCTTTTTTAGAGAGAAAGGAAGGGAGAGAGAGAAACATTGATGGGCTGCCTCCCGTACACGCCCCAAGGAGATCGAACCCACAACCTAGGTACGTGCCCTGACCAGGGATCGAACCAGCAACCCTCCGGTTTATGGAATGACACTCCAACCACCTGAGCCACATCGGCCAGGGCTAAAACTTGCATTTTTTAGGGTCAGGTTTTTTTTTTTCTTTGTTTTTCTTCTTTTTAACCATTGGAAGGAGGTCTGCAGATATCCTTAGATTGTTACAGAAAGCAACAGCTTCGTGAATTCCATGAGCTCCGTTGGGCAGCTTATCAGAATGTGGTCAGGTCTGCTCCGACCTTCTGTGAGCCCTGCCTGCTGTCTCTTTGCTGCGGGTCTAAAGCGTCCATGTTCTCACCGCCAGCAACGTGTGGGCGGTGAGAGCAACTCGGACGTTAATAAGAATAGTTGCTGTATATACGGGGTCTGTCCAGAAGGGATCCACCATGTCGTGTGAAAAATAGACACACTTATTTAAAAAGATACAAGACACAAGAAACGTTGTTCACAGGACAAGGACACCTCAGTCCCCTTCAAAGTAGGCACCTTGGGACCTCACAGTTCTCCCAATCGTCATCAGCTACCCCGTCATATTTTCCCGAATCTCATCGAGGGTCTGAAATCTCTTCCCTTTCAAAGGTGATTTGAGTTTTGGGAAAAGTCAGAAGTTGCAGGGCACCAAGTCTGGGCTGTAGGGGGGCTGAGTCATTTGATGTTTCACCAAAAAATTCTGTACAAGACGTGATGCATGAGTGGGTGCATTGTCATGATGAAGCTGCCAATCACCAGCTGCCCATAGCCATGGCCTGAATCATCCTAATAGTTTCTGCAGAGGAATGTTCAAGTTTAAGGCAAAATCTGATGCAGATTCATTGCTCTACTCGTTCAGTCGTTTTGAATGTGACAGGTACACACAGTACACATGCTCACTCAGTGTGTCTACCACCCCCACCGACTAGTACAGTGAAGTCATCATTGTTCACGCATGTGCGTTCCAGTCTACTCTCCTTGGCCACCAGGTCACATCAAGGTCACGCAAACTGTTCTTGTTATACTAACAATGGCTGGAGTTTTTCAGGACAGACCTTGTGTTTCTAGTATTGCAGCTTCTTGGACCTTCTAAGACCTGTTTTGAAGACCTTGGCATGACAAGAAGATAGCAAAGAGAGTACATGTCCCATTGTAGTAACGTGTTATGTGAAGTTCAGCATCTCTGGGGGTATCTCTCAGGGTTTGTAGTCTTTGCTCCACCGTGGAACCACAACCAAGAAAACCTGGAAACGCTCTCAGCCCCCCCAAGGGCTGGAAGCGGAGTTGTTAGCATCTTACAGTATGAAAGCTTAATTCAAAATTACGTGGACAATGGAAAGGGTTGGCCGAATCAGTGACCTTATGCTGACTGGGAAGGAGTATGTTTCGGGTGAGTAAAAAGATTCAGGCTCAAGTGCTGCCCTGAGATCCCGAAAAAGTCACAGAGCTTATGGAGCCTTAAGTCTCCCTGTGTGGGAAACGGGGGACGAGGCAGACAATCCTCAATGTATCTTTCCAGTAGGAAACGTTCTCTCTCAGAAACAAAAACGGGAAAGGATTCAGCAGGTACCCACACAGACTCTCTGGGGTTCCGGATGGGACCTAAAGTGACCGCGTCGTCTAAAACCAGACCGTTGTGGGCCGAGACGCGGGCCCTGGTATGGCAGGGGGTGCGAGGTGCCCACTCCTGACCCTGTGCCACACCAAGCTGTCCCACGCAGTGGATGGAGCCCGGTATGTACGGTGTCTTCCAGCATGGCCTACGCCCCTGGAGTCACGTTCTGGACATGGGGCCCCCGCCGCACCCTCGAGAAGGGGACACGTGTTTCCATGTCAGGTGGTAACCTCACCGTGCTGTGCTGGTCACAGAGGCGCAGTCCCATGTCACTGATGACCATGGCACATGTTTCTGAAGATGTTCTCGTGTTGTGTCTTCTCTCACTAGTGGTTTTCCTCAAACCGTCACCTTGGGGATCACGTGTTAGCTTACCTCACCCCTGTTCTGCTCCTTGGGGATGCTGGGATCTCTGCGATCTGGATCCTGCAGCGGTTTTGTCCACCCCCCTCATTGCCCACTATTTTAATGCCACATATGTGCCCCCAACACTCCCTCCTATTTCTGTACGTAGTTCCTACTGGAAAACTCCAAGAGCAGGTATTGTTGGAACCATTTACATGGTGTGATCACTACGAGCACCGGAATCGATGGTAATGGGAGAGTTAACTGGGGTCTTTAGAAGTTCATCTGGCCTGGGCTGCAAGGAAAAGAAAATCCTCTAATCAACTGACTTCAACAGAGGAAGAGAAGGCATCACATGTAACAAGGAGTCTGGATCCAGGCCCCAGGTGCAGGTAAAGTAAGGACCCAGATCCCTGCTGCTCAGCATCCCAGCTTGTTCTCGTGGTGGCAGAAGGGCTGCAGCAGTCCTGGCCGTCAGCTAGCCGTGGGAACGTCTGCAGAAGGGGGTGTCTGCGTGTCTGTTTTTGCTGGCAAACGCGTGTCTGTCCCATGCTGCCCTGCCCCCCACCGCCAGAGGATTTGCTAGGGTATCATCAACCAGAATGTATCAATGCCTGGGCCTTCGCCAATTCCTCGGTAAGAGGAATAAAACGATCATGATTTTTATGTCATTGGTATTTTGTTTTATTTGATGAGTTTATTTATACGAGCAAAACAAGAGATGTTAAATGACACACAAATGCCTTCTTTTTATGTGCGACAAAGCTAGCGTGATGTTAAACTTTAGGGTTCACTTCTATCTGGAGGCTCTGTACGAATTACTCTTACGAAGGAGAGGATTTTTCCATTGCACTTAGTATTTCTCTAGGATTCCCATATTCGTTCATATCCCTGGCCTGCCGGGAAATAAAATGTCCTTTACCGTCTGTGACATTGTAATGTCCTGAGTCACAGAGCAGACAGGTTTTCCTAGGAAGGCTTTGAACATGTAACTCCCACGTGGAAAATGTAGTCTCTGTGCCTTAATAGAGGGTTTAATCTAATTAAATGGCATTTTTGGTAAGCTCTATCAGTTTGTTTGGTCAAATTTAAAAAACAAACAAACTAGAGTATAAAATTTGGTCACAAAAAAATAAGGAACTTAATATAGGTACTTTCTGTATTATTTAATCTTTGTTCTCATTGTTTTGTAGATAAGGCCAGTCAATCCATGTCACTCTAATCTAAAAAATTGTTATTTTAAAATGGTCTTGATGACATATTAGCTTATAATTTCTATCTTATAGGACAAGATCTCTCAAGGGATTTCTTTTCTATTTCTCTTTTTAATTTTGAAAGTTCATCTGGGACAAAAAGCCAGGTTAAGAGTCTTTGTTCTGGTGTATGAGTAGGTGTTACCCATTAAACTGAGAGAGACAGAGACAGAGAGAGAGATGACACTTTTTTTCTAATGCAGATTTAAATAAAACATGAATCATAATGAAATCAGCACTCACAAACCCTTGGGAACACACACCCACCATTATATAACTCCTCTTCAATTACTGAAAATATTGAATTCGCTATGCAGTTCACTTATTAAATAAAAGCCCAAGGTCTCTGCGATGTCCGTGGATGGTCCTCTCAGAGTCCACAGACCTTTGCTGCGACTGGTCACAGATTTCTGCTTTCAGATCCCTTCCCAGCAGGGTCTTAATGTCGTTTAATTAGCTCGTAATGGCTAGACGGAGAACACGGCCTCCTAGACAGCCCATTATAATGCCCCTTCTGAGAAAAGAATCACAGCAGAGTTGTACGTACGCGTAAAACCATTAAACTTATAAAAGCATGAAATTGCATCTCAGGTTGTGCATGAATTAATGTCTTCTCCATGCGGAGGGTTTCCCATACGTGTCGCTCGGGCGAACCAACACGCAGCGAGGCTTTCGCACAGCAGAGGATCACTTTGCTGACCGGTATCGCCCGCTGAAAGACGGGCCGTGATGAGAAAAGGAAGGGAAGGGAAGGAACACCCAAGACCGTTTGGGCTGGTCCAGGAGGGAAGAGTCCTTTGAAGAGACCTTTCTTCTGGGTCCCCACCCCTGTGCTCTGTCCCCAGTGGGGGCCCAGCTACTTCTTGTGGACGGGCAACCTCCATTGCTCTGTGGGTCTCATCTGTCTGACCTCCTGGTCCCCGGGAAGCACAGTCTTACATTCAGAGGCTCAAGGCCAGGCCAGACGCACAACTCACGCTGACAATCACATTGCTGCCCCATGAAACCAACTGCTAAGCCAGTTGATTTGCAAAGGGCAACATCGTTCCGCCAAGCGCACTGAACACGCCATCTCTGAACGCGACAGAAAGCAGCTCGGAGCCGTGGGGACTTCCCAGCGTGTTGTCTGGCCGATGTGGAGGGGGAGAGGGAGAAAGAACCGGCACCTGCTGTGTAGCTGCTTTTCATTCTTTTGATTTTAAATAAGAGTGAGATTTCTTTGGTCTGCAGTTTGAAAATTTCCCAGTTTAGAAATGTTTCTCTAGCCTATGTTTCAGGGGACGTGTCCCTGTCCATAGGCTAGGTAGCAAGGCTCTGGAGTCGGAACGAGCAGGTGTCTCATCCCAGCGCTGTGACCTCGAGCACATCCCAGCTGGTTTTTGTTCTGTGCGGTGCTTTTGTTCTGTGAAGTTGCCATGACCACTGACCTACCGAACACTGAATTGTGGCTACGAGAGGAAATAAATCAGGGGAGGTTCCTGCGAGCCTCTTAGCATCTCAGCAACTAAGCCACCGATGTGTCACCTTGTCAGATGAGTGTTTCTGTGTAAAGACATCACACTTAACATGTATGGTTGCTTCATTAACATGGAACTCAC
This sequence comes from Macrotus californicus, assembly GCA_007922815.1. Lineage (NCBI taxonomy): Eukaryota > Metazoa > Chordata > Mammalia > Chiroptera > Phyllostomidae > Macrotus > Macrotus californicus. The sequence continues at coordinate 34,789 of VMDR010004273.1, forward strand.
AACCCAGAGACTGTAACGTGTACCTCCTGAGCAAGGTGTACCGAACACACGCATTTTCTCTGGAAAGCACGTTCTGGGCTTCTCGCTCACAGGAACACTGGACGGCAGCCTCAGCACCACACGGGGCCATCTTGAACAGTCAAATCCCCGGCAGAAAGCACAAAAATGCAAACATCTGGCACTAAATAGAGCATGAAGGACACTTACAGGAATGTGTCAGGGCACTCAAATTTTTTTGCTGCTCGGCACATGTCCACATGTGACCGCACAGGTGCTGCACGTTCGGATTTGGGGATACCAATAAAGTGAGTGAGCAGGTGAGCTCCTAAATACGGAGGCTATCGAGTCCAGGGATTGGCTGTACTTAAATCCATGCACTTTCACCTCCTCATCTATGAGTGAGAGATTTTACGGCCAAGTCCAGAAGGTTGCTGGGAAGATGAGGTGAGGTTTTCATGGCACCTGGCTCCCGCTCAGGACTTACTGTGCATCCATTTCTTCTCCTTTGTTCCCTGCAGCCTTGTCTTAGGGCCATTTTGCTCCCAGCCACCTTGGTCTCTCCCAGTGAGCACCCCTCCAGACTCCAGGGGTCTCCCACTGCATCCTGCTAACCCCCATTCCCCTCTTCCTTTGAGACAGGGTTAGACTCAGCTTTGCCAAGGACATTTCTGCATAGTCTTAACCCTCACACAGCTGGAACCTCATCAGCTGAGATGCTAGTTCTTTGTTTGCATCTGGTTTTCAGAGTCTTGTCTCCTTATACCTTGTGAACATCCGTGGCCAGGGACTGTGCCTTCGGGCTTTGCTGTCCCTCACAGCCTAGAAGTCACAGCTGGGGGCTCAGAGGATACTCTGTAATTGAGGTTTAAAGAAATGAATGAATATGTGCAAGAAAGAAAGATGTACCCAAAACAGCCAACCTGGGTTTCCCATAAAGCACGTGTGTGCCCTTTTGTCTGCTCTTCACGACTCAGCGTAGTCTCACGAAGAGGCCCCTATGGTGGCTGGTGTTTTGTCTGCAGCTGTGCAGTGTGGCTGGAGGGCTGCATGTTGTAGCTCTTCCCTGGGTCGACTTGTCAGAGCCAGGATGGGTCCCCACAGGGAGACGATGGGCAAGGACAGATGCAGCCATGCGGGTGATGCAATGCTCGCCCCCAACAAATGCATGACTCAAGGTATTTTGGATTGAATCTTATAAATATTATACTCTGGCTTGTTTCTCCAACTGCTTAAGTGCCCTTCTCTCTGCTTCTTGTATGGTTTGACGTGACCCCAGGGGTCCTTGATCGCTTTCTGGTCGCCAGACCTGGAATTGGCCATTTCCTTAAGAAGCCCTCGTGTGTTTCAAAGAGAAAGGGTCATTCCAGGACCCCATTAAAAACAGCCATTTGGTTCTAGTCCTTTTAAATTAACAGGGCTAAAGAAAAAAGGGTACATATATGATAAAACTCCTCATGATTTCATATTGAAAATTCCAATTAAAATTGGAGACTGGGAAGCTTTTATTTAGCTTATTCTCTATTATGTCACCACCTCCTTTCTTTGCTACTGAGAAGGCTGGTTCCCGAGGACACAAGGAAGGACAGACTTAGAATAAACCATAACGACTTATTTTTAAATCCCATAATCCCGTGACACAGTCTCAGAAAAACAATACTGTAAAACCAACATGGCCACTGAAAACAACACAAAACAAAACAAAATTTGCATACCAGTTCTCCACTTGTGATTTAGCCTCCATGTCTTTGCATTTTTCAGCTTTCTTCTTGCGATGGATTCCTAGTTTCACAGAGTTATGGTTGGAGAAGATGCTTGATACGATTTCAGTCCTCTTCAGCTTATTGAGACTTATTTTGTGCTCTAACATGTCCATCCTAGAAAACATTCCATGTGCCCTTGAAAAGAATGTACATTCTGCTGCTTTGGGCTGAAATGCTCTGAAGATATCATTTAAGTCCATTTGATCTAGTGTGTCTTTTAAGGCTCCTCTCCCCATGTTGCTTTTCTTTCTGGAAGATCTATCCATGGAAGTCAATGGGGTGTTAAATAACGTGTTATTAAACAATGAATGTTTTAACAGAGGACATCAAGGAAGAAATCAAGATACCGTGAAACAAATGAAAATGAGGACACAGCAACCGAAAATCTGTGGGACACTGGGAAAGCAACCCTAAGAGGGACATTCATAGCATTGTAGACCTATATTAAAAAACAAGAAAAAGCTCAAATAAACAATCTAACTTTACATGTAAATGAACTTGAAAAAAACAACAAAGTCCAAAACGAGTAGAAGGAAGGAAATAATAAAGATCAGAGCAGAAGTAAGCTAAATAGAGTCTAAAAAAATAAAAATACAAAAGATCAATGAATCCAAGAGCTGGTTCTTTGAAAAGATAAACAAGATTGACAAACCTTTAACCAAGACTTGTCAGAAAGAAAAGAGAGAGAGAGAGAGAACCCAAATAAATGAAATCAGAAATGAAAGAGGAGAAATAACAGCTGACACCAAAGCAATACAAAGGATTGTAAGAAAATATTACAGCTATATGCCAACAAATTGGACAACCTGAATGAAATGGATAAATTCCTAGAAACATACAATCTTCCAAGACTTAGAGAATCTGAATACATAGATTATAACTAGTGAAATTCAAGCAGTAATCAGAGAACTCCCAATAAACAAAAGCCCTGGACTGGGTGGCTTCACAGATGAGTTGAACCAAACATTCTAAGAACTAACACCTGTTCTTCTCAAACTATTCCAAAAAATTCAAGAGGAGGGAAGACTCCTAATCGAATTATCCTAATTCCAAACCAGATAAAGACACTACAAAAAAAGAAAATTATAGGCCAGTATCCCTGATGAACATAGATGCTAAAACCCTCAACAAAATATTAGTAAACCCAATACAGCAGTACATCAAAAAGATCATACATTATGATCAAGTGGGATTTATTCTGGGGATGTAAGGTTCGTACAACATTTGCAAATTAATAAATGTGATCCATAAACAACATGAAGGATAAAAACCACATAGTCATATCAATAGATGCAGGAAAAGCTTTTGATAAAATCCAGCACCCATTTATGATCAAAACTCTCAGCAAAGTGGGAAAACTCTCAGAAAGAGGGAACACACATAATAAAGGCTACATATGACAAACCCACTGCCAGCATCAAAAAGTGGGCAAAAAGTACAAGCGTTCCCCTTAGGATCAGGAACAAGACAAGAATGTCCGCTTTCACCTCTCTTATTCAACGTAGTGCCGGAAGTCCTAGCTCCAGCAATCAGAAGAAATAAAAGGCATCCAGATTGGAAAGGAAGAAGTAAAACTGTCATTGTTTGTGGATGACATGATCCCTAGAGAACCCTAAAGAGCCCATCAAAAAACTACTAGAACTAATAAATGAATTCAGTAAAGCAGCAGGATACAAAATGAATATGCAGAAATCAGTTGCATTTTTATATGCCAATAATGAACTATCAGGAGGGGAAATTAAGTAACAATCCCATTCACAATTGCTTAAAAAACAATAAAATATCTAGGAATAAATTTAACCAAGGATGTAAAAGACCTGTACTTGGAAAATTATAAGACACTGAAGAAAGAAAATGAAGAAGATACAAATAACTGGAAGTAATACCATGTTCATGGACAGGAAGAATTAACATCATTAAAATGTCCATATTACCCAAAGCAATCTATAGATTCAATGCAATTCCTATTAAGATACCAATGACGTATTTCACAGAACTGGAACAAGTATTTCAAAAATCTATATGGAACCACAAAAGACGCCAAATAGTGACAGCGATCTTGAGAAAGAAGGACAAAGTTGGAGGAATCGCACTACCTGATATCAAACTGTACTACAATAAGGCTATCGTAGCCAAAACAGCCTGGGACTGACATAAGAACACTCATAGATCAATGGAACAGAATGGAGAGCCCAGAAATAAGCCCATGCCTTTATGGTCAATTAATATTGGACAGAGGAAGCAAAAGCATACAATAGGGTAAAAATAGTCTTTTCAAAAAATGGTGTTGGGAAAATTGAACAGATACCTGCAGAAAAATGAAACTAGACCACCTTCTTATGCCACACAGAAGAATAAATTCAAAATGGGTTAAAGACTTAAATGTTAGACTTGAAACCATAAAAATCCTAGAAGAAAACATTGGCAGTAAAATCTCAGACATGACTCATAGCAATATTTTTTCTGATATATCTCCTCAGGCAAGAGAAAGAAAAGAAAAAATGAACAAATGGGATTATATCAAACTAAAAGTTTTTGCACAGCAAAGAAAGCCATCAACAAAATGGTAAGACAACCCGCTGAGTGGGAGAACGCACCAGTAATTGTCAGTGATACATCCAATAAGGGGTTAGTATGCAAAATTTATAAAGAACTTATACAACTCAACATCAAAAACAAAAATCCAACTAAAAAATGGGCAAAGGACCTGAATAGGCATTTCTCCGAAGAGGACATACAGATGGCCCGTAGACACATGAAAAGATGATCAATGTCACTAATCATCGGATAAATGCAAATTAAAACCACATGAGACACCCCCTCACACCTGTCAGAATGGCTGTCGTCAATAAATCAACAAACAAGTGCTGGCGAGGACGTGGAGAAAGGGGAGTCCTCGTGCACTGCCGGTGAGAATGCAGACTGGGGCAGCCGCTGTGGAGAGCAGTGTGGAGACACTTCAAAAAATTAAAAATGCAACTGCCTTGTGAATGGACCACTTTATTGAGATATGATTGATGTACAAAAAGCTGTACATAATTAATGTAACACTTGATGAATGGGGAGGTAATATACACCCATGAAATTGTCACTGTACCCAGGGCCATGAAGATGTCCTCCTGCCCTGCCCATCTACCTACCACCTGTCACCTGGCTATAGATTCCAGCACTGTCACAAGTGCTTTTCACGCATTCACTTGGGAACCCTTACAACCTCCTAATGAGGTATGCCCACCTACGGGTGTTGGCGCCAATTCAACGCCAACAGGAATCCCCAATTTGGGGTGTGGTGGGGAAGGAAACTAATCAGTGCCAACAGCTCCTCGTGATAGAGCACCGCTGCGAAAACAGCACAGCCGCGGGCAGCCCCGGGCCAGGCCCCGCGCCCGCTAGCCAGCTGCACTCTGGCCGCACAGCTCTGCTCAGCTCAGGGAGGGGAAGGGGGTCTTTAATCTTTGATGGAAAGGGGAAGCGGGCTTGCAGAGCCCGACGGAAGTCCCTGCTCCTGCTCCCTGATTGGTCTGTTCTCTGCAAACGAGGACTTCTAACCGTCCACGTTTGGTCCCAAATGCCCTGCCCTGATTGTTCAGAATGGAGCTGCTCTGGTTGGTTGGTGAAGATGTTGGTGGGGATATAGCCGCGCAGCTCTGATTGGATGGGGAAAGCCTCAGTCCTCCTGGCTGAGCAAGGACTCTGGGAACTCCTCTGTCAAGACTGGCTCAGAGGGCAGAGACAGTGCCGCCGGCAGCTTGGGGTAGGCCCTTCCCTGGAGTGCAGCTTGCAGGAGAGGCCCCGGAGTAGAAATATCCTTTCCGCAGGTAGGTGTACTGGTGTTATCTCCATTTTACAGACGGGAAAAGTGAGGCACAGGGGGGTAGCATTGACAATGATGTCAGCAGAGGTGGGATTTGCCGAGTCTGCACTTTTAGCCGCCGCGTTGCACAGTCTTGCTGAGAAAGTGCGTGGCAGCGCCTGTTCCCTGCCCTCCACCCTGGGCGTTGCCTTACTGGGTGCTGTGGGTTTGTGTGTGTGGATACAAGTGTGCACACGTGAGCACCCAGGGGTCAGTGCTGAGCTCCAGGGATGCGGAGACCTTTAGCTCATTACCGCATCTCCAGCACCCAGCACCGCCGTGCTCAGGAAACGCCTGTTGACTTGGTAAAGAACCAGACAGATATTTCTGGGTACAGCGCTCATGGAACTCCGTTGTTAGCCGTGAGTTTGTGACCTTCGTTATGATCCAATTTTCCTTTCTCATTTGGGTGAAAAATGATTTTGGCCTTTAAACAGCATGACTTCATTATTGATATTTTAAAATCCGCTCTCACTGTCAAATTTCCCTTTTGGCATTTTGTTATTCCTGTTATATTTAGATATGCCTGTCTTTGTAGTTTTTACTTCCTGCTTTCCAATCGATAATGCACTTTAACAAGGAGTATTCCGTGAATGCGAAATAGTTGTATTTTTATTTTAATTTATCTCCTCTGCTCTATAATAGAGGTTAAGAATATACCCTTTTTGATAACAAAGAACTTTCTTACTATCTTTTTGATTGAATAGGCAATGAAAACACCATAACTGTGTGAAATGGTCTGATTTAGAAACTAATTATAAGGAACATAATTACTAATGAAATATGCATGGAAGTCCTTGCTTTGCTGCTTCTAATGTCACTGCGGACAAATGTGTAGCCAGCAGTGACTTGCATAAAGTAAACTGAAAGCCGGCCATTTCTAGATTATGTCTGAAAAATCTCCTGGCAGCCAGCCTCTCTTCCCTCCCCCAAATCTGCACAGAGATCTCTCCCTGCTTCCTGGGGCATGCAGAGCACTTTTAAAAACTCAAAAGCACGTTGTTTCTCCTTAATAAATTCTTACTGGTATTCTTGGTATTTGTAAGCAAAGATGCATTGAAATCCTCAAGCATTTGCTTTTACAATTTGGTGAGGAATGTGTGGACAAACTCTACTCTCTCATTCAGAGGCAGTAGCTGCTGTCAATTTCATGGGAGGCGTTTCTCTCTCTTTGAGGGTCGTTCAGAGAATATGAAAATCTGAGTAATGGCGACCACTCTAAACCTTTTATATTATTCCAAACGTTCCATATGTGTTCCCAAATTAAAAATAATTCAAGGCAAGTAAAAAATAGGAACATTTTAAACTTTTATTCTTCTTAACATTCGCCTTCCCCTCCCAACCCTCGCATGGCTGGGGAAGAGGAAGGGTAAGTGATGAGCCCATTCGTGGGGGTTTGTCTGAAGTGCCAGGCTGGAAATAAGGATTGAGCTCCACATAGCTGTGAGACGCTATTTCAGAATGTCCTAAAACGAGGACGGGGTGCAGCGTTTCCTGCCCCAGCTTACAGGGCCCTGGACCCCGGTCACTCCCAGGGACAGAGCCTCCGTGTCCACCCCGTGCCCAGAATGAGAGCTCCAGGCTGAGGGCACAAGTGCAGCCACAGCCGATGTCTGAATGAGCAGCCGGGCAGGACCCCGATGAAAGGTAGATGAGCGGGGGCGATGATGTGAGGCAAGTAAAAGTGAGTTCAGTTAGGTGCCTGAGGAAGTCTGCCTGGCCACCCCCCTTGCTGAAGAAACCCTTTCAGCTCTGATCAGTGTGTCTACCTCAGTCTGGGGCCATTTCCACAGAGCAGGTGCAGAGGGGTGCTGAGACAGGGCTGCCGGGGAGCGGGTAGGTGGCAGGGCTGGGCTGCTGCTGTGACATCCTGAGGCTGCCTGGAGGAAGGGGCAGAGGCACAGGCCGGCTCCCGTTGTCCCGCCTGCCCACAGCTTGAAAAGCTGAGCTCCGCCTGCAGGGTCAGGCCACCTCCAGCCGCTGCTTATGGCTTCGCCTTGTCCACAGTCCAGCGTAGCAGCCGCGCAGCTGGTGAGCACTGCATCTGGCATAGTCACTGCTGCAGCCAACCTTCCCGAGTCTTTTTACGTCCAGGGGCGCTGTGCAGGGAGCCAGGTGGGCACGTCCCTGGAGAGTGGCTTGGAGACGCTGGCTCTTCTCTGGTTTCCCCCGCAGACATGGAGAGCAACAGTGGCACCGCAGGCAGCGGAGCCTTGTCATCTGGCTAGCAGGTGTTCCGGTGCCTTCTCACACCCCAGCACTCAAGCTGCGCCCCTGCAGATCCCTGCAGGGAGCGTTCAGCTCAACAGAAAAGTGTTTCCTCACTCCCTTCGGTAGCAGCAGTAGGGAGTCATTGCATTGATCTGCCTTCTTATGGGTGGTTTTGTGTCTCCTCAGCAAGAACGGGGTGTCTGGCTTCACCGCAAACCCGAGAGCCTTGTCCTGCTTTCCAGAGCAGCGGCGGCGGTCACGTGTGTCCCCTGCCTGCAGGCGCCCCGCGCGTCCCAGGGAGGGCTTGCTGGCAGCGTGGTTTCTCGGTGCAACTCCAAACTGGGTGAACACTTCTGAGCATCTGTTTTGGGCCCGGCCATGAGCAGGGCACAGGGCCCGTGAAGATGAACAAGGGCCCGTCCTCTCCTTTAAGTTTGATTCATCCACTTATTCAAAAATCCTCGTTCTAGGCACCGATGATACCACAATGGATAGAGCGCAGATGGCAGTGGGCATAGGAAACAAAGCATATACTAAAGTGTACGTACAATGCTGTGCTATAAAATAGACAACAAGGTAAATAAGAACGTAGTAGGAGGTCTGGGGAAGAAAATAAAGCAGGTGCCCGCCGAGTCTGTGCCAGCTGTTTTAGGGGAATGACCAGGAAGACCTCTTGGAGGAGATGGCACTTGGGGAGAACTCGGAATAAACCCGGGAGGGAGCTTCTGGTTACCTGAGAGAGGGTCACGGGTGACAGAGGGGAGCAAATGCAAAAGCCCTGAGGTTCGAGCTCGTCTGGTGTGTCTGAGTAAGACCAAGAAGGCAGGGTGGCCTTCAGTGAGCACGGCGGGGGGCGGGGGAGGGGGGGGCAATGACAGGACGTGGAGGTCAGAGAGCCAGGTCCGTCCAGGCTTGGAGGCCACTCACGCGCTCGGCTGGTTTCCAGTCTGTCTGCGTGAGCCGCGCTGCATGTGTTTGCGTCTCATTGTGTGTGTGGGATAAATGCCATGACTGAAGTTATGGAGCATTTTGCATAAGCATCCTGCAGGTGTGGCAGGCCCGGGGAGGACACTTCAAGGCTCCAGGCTGGGACAGGCAGGCAGGCAGGCAGCCAGGCAGCAGCTCACCTGCGAGGGGCAGCTGCGAGGGTGGCCCCAGGCCCCTGGGCGTCAGCAGAGAAGGGAAGGCTGAGCTTGTGGCTTCCACACCCAGTCCCTACGCTGTCGGGGGTGAATTTCTGCCCCCGACTCAGGAAAAGTCAGAAAGGCTCAAGAAACTTCAGCGGTGACTTTTGTGATGCACTTAGAGGAGTGGATTCAGTGGCCTGGGAGCCGACAGATGGGTGCGGGCAACTCACCAGTTCTTCTGAGCATCACTGCATGTAGGAGGCAGATCAGTAGGACGGTCCGCTCCGAGTGCACCTTCACGGGGACAGTCACAGTCACTCCGCCATCTGCCCCACCGCTGCTGTGGCTGAGGGCAAATGGCTCCCTCCCTCCCGCCTTACCCAGGGGTGTGAGAGATGCCTGCCTTGACTCAGCCCTGGGTCAGCAAGAACCTTCTTCTCTGAAGAAACGTGACCCTTGATGCTGCCCTCCTGTTGCTGGGGTTCACGCCTCCCTATGTTTTGTTCCAGAGCTGCTGTCTTCACAGCCTCTTGCAGGGAGCCCGCCGGAGAAAGCGCAGGTGGCCCGCGTGTGCCCCCAGGCACCTCTGCTCCAGGAGATTTGCACCCGGGGCCTGAGCGGGCTTGGGTGGGGATGACCTTCAGTGGGGTTGGAAAGCAGCTCAGCTTTTTATCTGGTCTTACTAATGGTTTCATTTGGGGGGATGTGCCCCGGAGGTGATTCTGTGAACTGCAGTCTAAACGTTGCATAAACACAGGACTCATCAGAAGCTGAGCCTGCTAGGGCAGGGCCTCCGTTCCTCTTGCCAAGGCCTTTGTCTGCCAAGAACTGTGCCAGCCAGCCCAGCCAGCAGTGTGAAATACGGAAAGCGCATTTCAGATCCTGCAGCGACTCCCAGGTGCCCCCTGAGTGCAGAAAAGGTCTGGAAATCACCAGCTCTGCCTTCTCTTAGCTGCATGACCCAGCTGGGGAGACAAACCTGGGCACACTGAGTCTAACTTCCCCAGGGAAGCCCCTCCCCCTCTAGGCAGCTCTGTGGCTCTGTTGTCTTGTGTGCTGCCCTCTGGCCACCCTGGATGATCATCATTTAAAAAAGTGATCTATGAACTTGCCCGAACGCCCTGACTCGTAAGCTCCTTGGAGACTCCGTGAGTGCTCTTTTAACTTGGTAGCCTTTGGTCATAATAGACTCTGGTCTCTTAGGAGCAATGCTCATGAAGGATCGGGTAGAGCCAATCAATCTAGGAGGGCTTCCTGGAGGAGATGGCTTTCCTTCTAGGTTTTGAAGAAAGGGATGATCTTAGATTTGGTGAAATTATTCTCTCAATTTTCCTTTCTCTGTTTTGTAGGTTTGTCTACCTCCCTGTTCTTATGTTTGAATGTGTCTGACCCCCAAGGCCCGGCTATATAAAATTATAAAATACTCTTTCTTTGATAATTTTAACTCCCCCCTGACTCCCACACTTCAGTTCCACATTTGCAAATACCCTGTGACAAGCAGCCTCTAGGACACACCCTGTGATCCCTGCCTCCTGGAAGTCACAAACTCGAGGGCTTGCAGGCCCTTCGAGTGCCTTGCTGTAACAAGTGACCCATGGCAGTGCTGAGGGACGGCACGTCTGTGACCAGGTTAGAAAAGAGGGCGACCTCCCCTCACTGGCAGACTCTCTTGCCTTCCTGGCTTGCGTGCTTTGATGACGATGCCCTGTCAGCCCATGTGGCAAAGGGACGGAGATTGGCCCCTGGCCAACAGCCCACTAGGAGCTGGGGCCAATGAGGGACTGAGTCCTGGCCCCCTCCCCAGGTGAGGCCTCAGGAGAACACCAGTGTCAGCTGGCACCTGGCCACCAGCCTCGTGAGAGCCCGGACAGAGGGACTTGGCCACACTACGCCTACTCCCGACCTGCAGAGGTTACGAGGCACAACATGCGTTTGAGCCGCTCAGCTTTGGGGCGACTTGTTGCATCAGAACTGATGAATGTGCACCCCGTGACTCTTGTCTCTGGGGCATCCAGACCCAGCTCATCACCCTCTCTCTCCCTGGTTTCTGTGGCCTCCTCCTGCCCTGCGGTCCTCTCGGTGCCTCGGGACACGGGGGCCTTGCCTCATGCCCCTGCTCTGTCATTTCTCAGTCTCCAGGTCTATTCCTTTTGCTGTTTCCTGCCTCAGCAGGGTGTGTGGCCCACACATCAGCAGGGAGCAAGGCCTCCCCCTGCTCTGGGCAGCCGGCCACCTTGCCCACGGGGCTGCGCCTGTTGCCTGTCAGCCAACATGCCTGCCAATCCCTCCATGCTCCTTCGTCACCTTGAATCACAAGATCGGATTTTACTGACAGCGGCCTCCTTTTGTAAAATCCCTTCATTCAACTGTTGATTCGCAGGTTCCTTGCAGCCTTCTGCTGAGCCTAACTCAAATCATCTGTGACGTTGATTCGACGATTTGATTCACAGCCCCGGTGACAGTGTGCTGTGGCATCCGAGGAGGCAGACAGTGTCTGCTTCCTCTTGTTTGTCAGAACATTTCAGATCCAAATTCACCTGTGCCTGAGACTGACTCAAGGACAAATCCATCACATTTGTCGCTGCTCAAGGGAGACTCATAGGGACAACCTGTCTTTCAAGACTCTTGGACGGAGCAGTGGTCGGCGCGTGAATTAGCAGCTTGAGCTGCGGTAGTTGTTCAGCAACCTAACCACAGACCCAGGATGGTGGCGAGAGCGGAGAAGTCCAGTGAAGGGGACGGGGCGGTGCGAAGGCTCCTCTGTCTTCAACGGACTCCCTGGGCCTGGAGGCAGGTTTCTGGGGAGTAGGAGACACCGGTTAACCTCTGACCCCAGGGCAGGGCCCTGCTCAGCAGGCTCTCCCCTGGGCTTCCAGGTGTTTGTGGGCAGATTAGAGCCCAGGGCAGCTCCTGGGGCCAGAGCTCAGGCAGGTGCCCACCAGGGAGGCAGCAGTAGCCTTCTAGAAAATCTGGCCTGAGGGAAACAGCAGGGGGAGTTGAGGAGACCCTCACTTTTAGGGTGGTATCTATCATGCAAATACGAGCTAAGTAGGTGGCCATCAGGTAAGGAAGCCCAGGGCTTGGTGCCGCCCAAGGGCACTCAGGAACTGCAGGGCACTAAGCAAGAAGCTCTCAGTCCCACGGTCCCAACTCACTGGCCAGGTGGGGCATTCGTGAGAAGCTGCCCTCCTAGAAAGGGTACCGCTGTCTTCCTTCTTTCCCGCTGCCTCTTCTCTGCAGCACCGAGCTGTGCTCCACCGCAGACGTCAGCGCGGGTGTGTCCATCATGCAGTCATTGCCGAGTGCATAGGGCTCACCTCCACAGATGCGCTTCTCAGTGGTGCCGCTTACCTAGGGTTGTTTTTATTTTTATTTTTTTACGTTCCTGGAATACAAACAACAACCTTTTGAAAGATCTCTTGTAACTCTCTTCCAGTGGAGAGACTGGTTGAGAGAGTGCCTGAGCTGGTTTTGTTAAACGTTCATGCCTAGATTATTGCCCAGACTGGTGGTCACCTTCAGCACCACAGAGGCGGCCTCTTTCTTTGCAAACCAACAGCCAGCGTTTGTCACATCCCTCTCTCTGCAGTTTCGAACAACACCTGTGAACCCCAGGGCCTGGAGCTCTGTGGCAGTTTGGTGACAATAAATTAGGAGGCCCCATGAAAAGGGCGCGCCAGCTTCTCTTTCTACCCCTTCTCTTCCCGCTCTTCTAACGACTGCTTTCTGATTCATCGTGCTTCTTAAAACCTGCCGCAGGTGATGGCAGGCTTTCGCTTTGAGAGCATTCTGGAGTCTCTGACTCCTAGGACCTAAAGAGCAGGTCGCAGCTGGAACGCAGGGCGCAGGGAGAGCCCGTGGCAGGTGCGGAGGGAGCGACTGCTGCTGGGCTCTACGGCACAAAGCCGGGAGCTGCAGTCGCCGCCTGGCGGTCAGGGGAAAGGACCAGAAAGTCAGGAGACAAAGTCCGCCGTGGTGTCGTTTCGCAGGTCAGCCCAGGTGTCAGTCTTTGTAGGTGGGTGTGGCCGAGAAGCAGTGCCAGCTTCTTTCTGGCTATTCTTCGAAGCAGTAAAGCAGATAAATCCAAGGAGTCTGAATACAGGGTGGGGCCCAGCTGTGAGTACGGAAACGGACTGTATTCTTGTATGGTTATTTGAGAGGTATTGTATGTTTCCACGAACGGCTGTGCGCACTCCCCCCACCCCGACGCACGTCTTCCCAAGGGGGAAACTGCAGCCCTCAGGTATTTTCGTTTTCCCTGCACTGGCCCTCGCGCAAACCCCTCACTCCCTCTGCTCCGAGAGCCCGCTCCTCCAGAGTTGGCTTCCTGAGCACTTTCCAGAGGCCCTGGATTTGAATTCCAAAGCCCTTTTGGAAAGGCCAGAGCTGTATCTGTAAACCTAGGGGCAGCCAGGACAGAGTAGAGGGAGTGGGCATTATTTTCCCACCATCTTCACCATTTCTTTCTTCTTCAGCTTGATCGGGGAATAGTCGACACGTCGCAATTGTGTCTCCCTAAGGTGTTCCATGTGCATGTCGTCTGTTCTCCAGTGTCTACTTGCAGTCTGCCTGGTGATACACCCATCACCCACGCCTAGTTCCCTTTGTGATTTATGTGTTTGTTTCTTGGTGAGAATAATTAAGATCTGCTCTCTTAGCAGATTCAAGCGCACAATGCAGTATTGTTAGCTCCCTGCACAAATACTTTGCCACGTCTCTGGTAGGTCAGAGTCACTGCGGAGGCTGAAAAGGGAAGGCGACCCTGACAGGCAGGCCCAGGTCACCCTGCGGGAGGCCTGTGCTCCTGCAGCTTCCAGAGTCTCAGGAAAAAGGTGTGGGGGTGAGAGGCCACCTGGGACTCAGGAGAGGCCGTGACTCAGGCCTTCACAGCACAGTGACTCAGCTCTGCCTGGGTCTCTCCGTCTGGCAGGGGGCCCTTGGGGAGGACACCCAGCAGAGGGAGGACTGTGTCATGGTGTGGGGGCCCGAGGAGGGGCCGAGTGGGACAGGAGAAGCAGCTGCTGCAGGAGGGGCTGTTGCTCAAGCCGGCTCTGGGCCCCGAGGGCTAAGTCGGGAGAGAAGGAGAGGAGCTGAACTCATTTCGTACCAGAAACAAATTCAGGATGCCGTTGGAATTCGGAGCCTGCCGTGGACTGCCGATAAGGAAGGATATTGAGGCCATTTCCTGAATGGACAGGATGGCCATACACTCCCCGCGTGGAGAGCGGTTCTGTGGGCGCTGGGGCCTCGGAGCATCGCTTTCCTTTCCGGGGAGGCAGATAAGCTCCGGGCCCAGGAGGGCTGGTTCATCACTCGGGGCTCCGTGCTGGGGTTTGGGGTTCCGAGCTCAGTGCAGCATCCCGCATCTGCACGGCTCTGCGGTGACCACCCGAGGACAGCGGTCGCTTTGGCAGGTCATCCCTCCGCGGAGCTCCCTGGCTTCTCCACAGGTTAAAGATATTTGAAAATGCATCCTTATGACTTACACACTCTGCCTAGGGAAAACCCAAAGAACACAGTTCTTTGGGCTATCCATGCTTTCTGCATGTTTTCCAGAAAAAGACGTCCTAGGATGAAAGGAGCAGGGGAGGTTGCCTCAGTTTCCTCATCTGTCCTAGGAGAGGGGCGGACAGCAGAGTGCGGATGGTCTCCTGCTGGGCCGGTTTCCTGGCCTGGCCGCCCTGCGGATAGGACGCTGTTCGAAATCGGAGGCCAGGCCTCAGAGCGAGCTCTCTTCCCAACTGCATTCTCCTGGGGGGCCACGCAGGTTCTTATTTCCACTGTGATACTGTCTCCTGTGACCCCCAAAGTAATTACATACACAGGAATGAAGGGATCAGTTCATCCAAGTCCTTCTCAACAGGACAGTGGGTTTTGCTGACAAAAGTGACATCTGAGGAAGACAGTTCCCCCAGCTGGAGCTCATCAGTGCCCTTGTCTTCGGGGGCGGTGGGGACAGGCAGACAGGACCCGGCCACCAGAGCCACGCTGGACCTGAAAGACCAGCCTCCTTCCCTCCCCACCCTTCAGTCCCTGGAGCTGAGCTGGGGGACTGGCTGAGGGAAGTTCGCTCACAGACCGAGGCCCCGCTCTGATGGAAAGCTGATGGGGTGGAAGGCAGAAGGAGCGGAAGATAAATACGTTCTGCTTCCTTTGTTACATCTCTAAACAGCTGTAAACAGAGAAAGGAATGGAATGGCGAGCTTGCAACACTGTCTTCTCTGTTTGACCCTGGTACACAGCCTGCCACGGGTGTTTGGGCCCCAGGCGCTACTGTGAGATCCGTGACCGTTTTGGGAAAAGAGGGAAGGCCTGTGGAGCAGGAAGTAATCCTGGAACGGCAGGCTAGGTGGTGGGTACTGGGTGACCTGGAGTGACAGGCTGAAGCGTTGCCTTGCATGGTGTGGCCAGTCATCGAGGTGGACGTGAAGGTGCGGTTTCGATGGACTTCACATCGCTTCTGCTTCAGGCTGCGTCCCTCCAAGCCGAGGGAGCACCACCTCTCCCTGGGGAACGGGGTTCTGAGCTCTACGGCCTTCCTTCTTCTTCCTCAAATGACGTCTTGCGTAAATGTTTTCCAGGAAACTGGACGTTTTCCAGGGCCGGGGGTGCTGCTCAACCTGTTAAAGGCAAGAATTATGTGTTTGTCGATGCAGTTGACTAACGAATTAAACACCTTCTCTGTGTGGGAACTGCACCAGGTTCTGGGACAACAATGAGTACATCACGGTCCCGGCCCTCAAGGATCTTACAGTGAGGAGGGAGACACTGAAGGTCACATCCAGTCTAGTGTCGTGAGTGACACCCACCTGCCAGACCTCACGGAGGCCTCAAGGGAGTCTTGGTAGAGGAGGTGGAGTACACCCTGCTGGTTAATCGACAGTGAAGAGTACAGTGAACAAGCACGGGGGGTACCCTCCGACGGCTGTCGGTCTGCTCCGTGTGTCCAGGCCTCCGTTTCTGTGTTGTTCATCGGTGTGTTTTGTTCAGTGGATTCCATACACAGGTGAGATCATGTGGTGTTCGCCTTTCTCTGTCGGGCTTATTTGACTGGGCATAATAGTCTCCAGGTCCATACACGCTGTCGCAAGAGGTGAGAGCCTCTCCCTTTTTCAAGGCTGCATAGTATTCTGCTGTGTAATGCCCCACTGTTTTTTATCCACTCTTCTACTGAGGGGCACTTCCCCCTCCTTTGTCACTTTAATACACTTTAAAAAAAAAGATTTTATATATTGTTAGAGAGGGGAAGGGAAGGAGAAAGAGAGGGAGAGAAACATCAGTGTATGGTTGCCTATTGAGTACCGTACACTGGGGACCTGGCCTGCAAGCCAGGCACGTGCCCTGACTGGGAATCAAACCAGCGACCCTTTGGTTCACAGGCCAGTGCTCAGTCCACACCAGCCAGAGCCACCCCTTTTGTCTCCACTGAAGAAATCAGTACTCCTCTGGCAGCAACAGTAAGAAACAGTGTCTAATGTTCATATAAATAAGTGAACTATTCTTCAAGTGGCTCTTTTCCCAGAACTCCGGGAACCCAATTTGTGATGGGAATCAGGGAGGAACCCTTTCTGACAATTTCTGCCTCTGTGCTCATTAGGGATATTGGTCTTTCGTGTCTTTTCTTATTGTGTCCTTACATGGCGTCCGTGTCAGGGCACTGCTGGCCTCCTGAAACTTGGGAGTTTTCCCTCTTGTTCAGTTTCTGGAACCGTTCGAGAAGGATCGGCATGACTTCTTTACAGGGCAGGGTCCACCAGAGCAGCCATCTGGGCCTGGGCTTTCCTGTGTTGGGAGGATGTCTGTGACGGACTCCATCTCCTTGCTCGGCGTTGGTTTGTTCTGGTTTTCTGTTTCCTCACGGTTCAGTCCTGGTCAGCTGCATGTTGCTAGAAAGGCATTCCGTTTTGGAGGTTGTCCACTTTGTTGCCATGTGATTGTGGACAGCGGTCTCTGTATTTCTGTGGCATTAATTGCAATATTTCCCATTTCTGGCTTTATTTAGTCTTCTCTCTTTCTCTTTTTTTCTGAGTTAGCTTAGCTAAAGCTTTGCCTGTTTAATCTTTTAAAAAAATCAGCTTAGTTCCATCGATCTTTTCTGTCATATTTCTGGGCTCTATTTCATCTTTTTTGCTCTGATTTTGGTTATTTCTGCTTGTATTTGCTTAGAATACTTAGGTGCTCTGAGGTGGGGTGCATGGAGATTCGCAATGATTATATAATCGTGATAAATTGCCCCCTTATCACTGTGTGATGATCATCATTGGCTCCCGTTACCGTTTCTGGCTTCCAGCTTTTCTTGTCTGATGCAAGTAGAGCTCCCTCGGCTCCATGACTTCCGGAGACCCACTTAGTGTGTGTGCTTCCAGCCCCTGTACCTTCGGGCTCAGTGGCATATGAGGCCCTGGTCCCAGGGAGAGGCTCAGTCAGGGCTCCCCTGATCTCCAGGGATGGCTGCTACCTGGCGCGTTGGGCTTCTCCTGGGAGTTGGCCAGCAGGTACAGAAAAAAGGTGTCATAATGACAAGGGTAGCTGATCCTGCTCATCTTGAAGAGGTATGAGGGTCGCTGCCCCTTCACGAGGCAGGGAAGATAGGTCTGAAACTCATTGGGGTGTTTCTTGATGCTTCCATAGCCAGAAATAACTATAAGTGGGTAAATAAGGCAGCTGTAGCTTCAAGGGCACGATGGCCAGGGACTCAGGCACACCGGAGATGAAAGTCTGCATGTGTCACGTTGGTGGAGAAGCCGCCTAACCCGGCGAGCGGGCCGGCACCCTAGAGCAGCAGAGGGGTCTGACGGCAAGGACAATCTGGAATGGATTCTAGACACGAGGAAACAAACATCGGGTAGCTCCGTGATGGAGGCCCTTTCTTTGAGCAGCTGTGGCCAGCCGCCGCCTTGGGGGGGCCTTGAGCAGACAGAGAGTGGACTGAAGCAGTCGCGGGCGTGGGTTTGGGCGGTGCCCGGGCTGGCGGTACAGCCGCCACGGCCTAGGCCCTGGTCACGAGCCCGGGCCCTGCCGTTTCAGCGTGTTCTCGGCGACCTGCCCCTCCTGGTGTGTACTCGGCACTGGAGAACAGTGTTGTTTTGGGCTTTTGTTTTTTTGTTTTTCTGTTTTCTGCTTTTTGTGAGCGCAGAAGGCTGCATGCTTGCCCAGGACTCTGGAAACGCTGGGAAATGAGCAGCCCTCTCGGAGCCACGCTCAGCTCACGCCAGACAGAATTTGGGGTGTAAATGCCCCAGCTCCCTCCACCCTTGGGGAGGATAGCTTTGAGGTTTGTGTTCCGCAGTTTTTCTGTGGGGCCGAGCTCTCGCTCCCCCAGCTTCAGGGGGTCTGATATGCGCTCTGTATTCGCTGCCGGCATTTTTCTCTGTCACGTCCCTCCTTCTCCGTAGTCCTTGTGTGTCACTTCCAAGTACCTGCTCCCAGGTCCTGGTGCTGGTGCCTGGCTCTGGGGGAAGCCGGGCTGAGACACTGTCACTTACTGTGTCTACCTTCACTTTCCTCCCGCACACACCTCTTAGCTCTGCCTCTCTGTCGGGCTCACACGTTTCCGTTTGGACTGTTTCTAGGGGCAACCGACTCCTGCTGCTGCTCCTGCAGTAAAGCCAATCTAGTCCCTGTCACCTTTAGGGCGGTAGACAAACATCCTCTGTGGACAACGGAACAAACAAGCCCTAGGTAACTAAGGCAGCTTAACTAGAGCCATGTGGCATCAGCAGGAGGACCAGGAACCCAGCTGTTTTCTCAGCAGGGTGCATCTATGCAAAGTCCTCCCACCGGGGCTGCTCTCACCAGCCTGGTACTTAGCATCTCTCAAAGAGGGTGCCAGTGATTCCAAACGACTGCCATGGGACACTCCAGAATTTGCTCAGAAGTCGTCTTGCAGGCTCTTCTCCCTTTCTGCTTTCTCTGGTCAACACCCACAGCTCCAAAACTGGCCACGGTGCTCCTGATGAGAGTGCCCATGTCTGCCACGGGGCTCGTCTCCCACTGGTCTGGCCACCCTGGTCAATCACAGCCCAGGGATCTTCTGTGACTCACAGCTGGCCATCACAATGTGGTCGCTGGTGAGAATGTCGGATCCCTACCAAGGGGACTGTCTTCTGCTGTCGGGGCTGCCCCTTCGTGGCAGTGGGAGCAGTCCCACACAAACGTGGAGTGTGGAGCGCGGAGCGTGGCTCTCGCCCAGCTGTCTGAAGTTCAGCGCTGGTGCCCCGCGTCCATTCCGTTTCTCTTGAGAGCTCCTCCTCAGCTTCCGACCTGTGGCCCAGGTCCCCTGACGGCGCCATCCCTCGGAACACGCACATCCTCCCGGGAACGGACAGTGTTTTCCTGCACGAAGAAGCCTCTCACCACTCATAACACGTCACGCGAAGGCAAATCTCCCTGAAGGCCAGTATGTATACAGACTGGGAGTGGACTTGTAGACCATATCTTTCCTGGCCACACAGAGCATTTCAGTCCCAAGAACCACAGTGTGCTTCTGAAGCCTCTTTCTGTAGGTAGGGCCTGGGCTTTGCATTAAACATGGGCATGGCCCGTTTGAGTGGTTTTCCTGGAACGAGGCATCTTCCGAAGGCACATCCCAGTCCATCCCTTGCTGCGTGAAGTGGCAGCCCTTCCCCCACCCTCCCTCAGGCCTCTGCCCTTCTTGTCATCTGCTCTAGGAACAGGAGGTGCTCCGTAGAAATCGCTTGCATGGGTGATCTGGGAGGTGCTTCTGGGGCTGGCACCTGGAGGAAGTCATCTCCCCACGGTTTGTAACTTGCTGGATGGGGGAGCAGAGGGGCTTGTTGGAACTTAGTGTAAGGTCAGCAGAGACGTGTCTGGACCAAAGTGGCTAGGCTCTCGTGTCCAGGTTGTGTAAAAGGCTTCCTCAGGCACTTTTTCAGACGACTGTGGAGGCCGGAAGGGTGACCTCTGGGTAGAGACAGTTCATGTTGAGTCACGTGTTCGCTGTGCACAGAGAAGTTCCTGCAAACGGTGTGGCCATGAGCTCACATTGTCCTTGACACAGCAGTGTGCCCTGAGTCCTCCAGCAGGGCTGCTTCACGGAGGAGGGGAGCCAGGCCCTTGGTTTCTGGCACAGGATCACGCCGTTGGGAGCTTCGGAGCTGGGGTTGAAGATCAGTCATGCTCGCTCCAGAGACAGTGCCCTGGGCGGCACATCCAGTGCCTCTCTGGAAATGGCGAGCACACTGCACGCCCATCCACCTACCCACTCACCCGTCCATCGAAAATGTTAAGTGCCTTGTGAAGAAAACAGCTTACATGTAATGACTGTGTCTTTAAAAATTCTATTAAATCTCCCCTGCCCCTCCTCCCAAGCTCCTTCCTGGCTGTCAGACTTGGAAGAGCATGTCTGCGGTGAATAAAAACTCTGTCTAGGATTTCGAAAGCAATAACAAACACTGGAAATTTTGACAGTAATTTGGAGTCCACTGAGTTTTTCCTGGAAGAATCAAGATAGAAACTGGCTGGAAATTGTCTGATGTGTGATTTGGATGAAAAATTCTACAAACTATTTTGTTTTGTGATGTTCTTGTTGAATAATGGTCAAGGTGAGCCTTCCCATGTTTTCTTTGTTATGTTCTGAAAGTTGACTCATCTATTCCCCAAAAGCTCTGAAGGGTCCCTCCCCACCATCCCCCTACCCTGTTAGGGTTTACCAAGGCCTGTGCCTGTCCTATGGGGCTGCCCAGTGATTTGATTTTGTACCTCTGGTCTAACTGTCCCGTCAAAGGGGTGGCCTGGGTCTAGACCTGGTGGCACTGGGACCACTAGCCTCTTCAGGGCTCAGTTTCCTCATCTCTACAGTGAACAGAAGGAATGAGATGACCTCCAAGGTCTGCTCACGCTTCCCAGGACTTTCAGCCATTTCTGGAAGGCTAACCCTTCTGCACACGTTTCTTCCATGTGCCTCGAAACCCTTCATTCTTGGCACTTGGTTTTTGGCATAAAAGCATCTTCCGACAAGACTTCCTATCTTAGAAAAACAACATTCAGAAAAAGTGATGATTTAATTTTTCACATTGGACAAGTCAGAAGACGCTTTCTTCCGGGCTCAGTGGCCATTTTCTGTTTGCTCCTGCGCCCATCTGGTGAGGGGAGCACGCCAAACAGCCTTTGAATGTGGGGCACCGACCTGCAGCTGCTCGCTGCTTGCGGGGGCTGCCCCCAGCGACCACTCTGCAGAGGAGCCGGTCTTTCAATGGGATACAATGATGGCACTGCTTGCTGGACTGTTGGCACCTGTCCTGGAATTCGCTGAGGTGGCATTCACATTCTGGACTGGGGTCTTTTGTCTCTCATTACCCCAACACCTCTTTGCTATTAAACTCCTCTTTTCTATAAACCTCTTTTTCTGTAAACTCCTTGAGTGGTTCAAGTTCACTGCCAGTCCCTCATATTAACAGAGTGCGGGCTTGAGGCTTTTGAACTTCAGTGTTCTATACGTGTTTTTCCCTATGTAGTGATGAAGCTCCGCTGGGACTCTCAGTTCTGCCCCTGTGGCCCTCCCACCCTCCCCCTGGAGAGCAAAGGCTTCCCGACACACACAGTTCTCTTAGGCAGGAATTAGTCTTACTGACCTTTGTCTTGCCTCTCTAGGCACGTGTGTGCATGGCACGAGTGGGTAAGAAGGTGACAGCATGAGTGACTGGCCCCTCTCATGAGCCTCTTGCATCTGGTCTTCCTCGGGGGTGTTGTCATCGTCCCTCAGCTTCGGGGCCCACCTGCTCTGGTGGGGCATCTGTTTCATTGGCTATTTATCGTTCCCTTCTTCCTCTGTTACTCTTCTTAGCACGTGGCTGCTGACAAACGGCCACACGGTGACCCTTGCCACTGCAGCCTTTGCCTGAGTGCCAGGTCTCGCCAGCTCTCCTGTTGTCTCATGTCCGCGTGGTTGGGGCTGGTGCTTGTTCTCAGGTGCTTATTCTGTGGCAGCTGGAGATCTGTCAGCTCTTGTGTGTGTGGTGGCATTTGTGCTGGCTTGATGAATGTCCCCTCCACAAAATTCCTGTTGACCCCAAACCTCACAATGTAAGCTTATTTGGAAATAGGGTCTCTGAAGACATGATTTGTGACATGGAGACGAGGTCACACGGAATGAGCGTGGGCCCTAATCCAAGGACTGGTGCCCTGACAGCAAGAGAAAGCAGGCATGGGGACACGCACAGAACAGCACGCAGTGACACAGTGACGCTGCACCATGGGCAGCGAGGAAGGACCTTCCCCTGGAGCTGCCTGGGAGGTGTGGCGCTGTGACACCCTGACTTTGCGTGTCTGTCTTCTAGAGCGGGCAGGCAACACATTTCTGTGGGACGTGACCGACTCGCTGAAATTAACACCTATTTACTTGCTGCTCACAGCACTCCTCTTGTCCAATGAATGCAAACCTCACTCACCAGGGAGTGCTGGCTCTGTCAGTCTTTCTCAATGCCACTCCCACCTCAAGACCCTCCTTTAAGCTCCCCTGAGATGTCCCAAAATAGCACCAGCCCACAGAAGAGGCTAGGGATGCAGTTTACTGACATATTTGCCAAAACACAATTTCAGAATGTCCTGACGACTGGTAGACTTCATCGTGCTTTCTTCACAGAGGACCAAGGAGCTGCAGCAGGTGCAACCGGGAGCTAAGACCCAGCTGCCCGAAGCACTCGGCACCAGCAGCACCCCTCGGGCCGCGTGGTTCATCCTCACGGACTGGCTGCATCTGTGTGGCTGGCACCCCTCGGGGCACTGAGCCCCTGGTTCTCCCCATGAGAAATGGGCGGGGAGGGTTCTTCCTTGGCATCCAGTCCGCATAGAGAGGAAGACCCTGGGAGGACAAGGGACATGCCTAGGGTCTCCCAGCTGGTTACGGAAGGAGCTGGGGTTCAAACCCAGCTCTTCTGATCCAGACAGCGAGCTTTCTCTGGAAGATGGGCAGACTCTTCTTCATTTTGTTGAATCTCTGGCAAGCCACCAGGCCCCATGCAGATGGCGTCCCCGGCAGTGGGTGTCTGAGCCACCTCTGCCAGCAGAGGGAAGTGGACCAGAAAAGGTTCCAGATGGGTCCCCAGAGCATGCACAGGCTCCTAGCTGGCTTGTTGGGTGGAGGCTGGCCTCAGGTTTGGGCTTGTGATCAGCACACAGAGGACCTTGTCCCCTTCGGTAGCTGTGACCTTGAGGTTACAGCAGGAAAACCTGAACATAATGTGGAAGAAAGGAGCGCGCTGAACCAGGATCACTCACCCGCAGGGCGGCAGGGCTCACTGGGAGGTCGGAGGTCTCACTGCAGGTGCCCAAGGTCTGCCTCGATGAATCCTCACCGTTCCCTTGGAAAACTGACTCATGTATTCATCAAAGAATGAACTTGCAAAGAGGTGCAAGTGAGCAAAAGGAGAGCAGGCTGCGGCCTGTACCAGTTTGTTTCTCGAAAAGTAACTCCTACAGGAGACGGCTTCCTATGGGTGCTCTTATTTCCTGAAATGCTCTGAGAGATGGGAGTGGCGTGCAGACGCGTCCAAAGCTCAGAGGTGCCGCTCAGCCTGGGAAGGCAGCACCGCCGCGGAGCGGGCAGAGAGGCAAGGACCACATTTGGAAAAGCCTCCCTCCGCCCTTCGCAGTCAGGCCCCAGCAGAGGAAGTTCCTGAGGCCTCTGGCAGGTTCTGCGGTGCAGACAAACCGGAGCAGCTCCGAGCCGGGAAAGAGGTGGGTCTGCACGTCAGGCCCAGTTCCCTGCACGGCTGGGGAGGCAGAGCTCTGCTGGGCAAGAAGGGGGCTCCTGGCTCTTGGGCCTCTGCTGTCACATCTGAGCACCCCTCTCTCTGCCGACTGTGCTCCTCCAGGGGTTTCCGTGGCCACCCCACGGTAAACACAGACAGGAGGAAAATGGCAAAAGAGGCAGCAGGAGAATGTTAGTGTGCTCGCTCCGCTCCAGTGGGTCGCTGCAGACCGGGCGCTTTATCAGCCCCACACGTTCACATCTCCCAGTTCTGCAGGCCTGGAAGCCCAAGGCCAGGGTGCTGGCAGGGCTGGTGTCCGACTCAGCCGCTTTCTGGTCCCCAACAGCCCCCTTCTTGCTGTGCCCTCACTGCGGAAGAGGTGAGAGAGCTCGCTAGGGTCTCGGTAATGAGGGACTCTCCTCCTTCATGAGGGCCCTGCCCTCCTGGTTGAGTTACCTCTTCAAGTTCCTGCCTCCAAATCCCATCGCCTCAGGGCCAGGTTCCAACATAGGCATGTAGTGGTGGCGGCAGGGCACAGCCCCTCGGTCCCCAGCAGAGGGGAGAAGCATCAGAGAAACGCATGGGTGGGTGTAGGGGAGACGGGTTTGGGAGTGAATGGGAGGGGGTGTCCCACAGTGGAGCTGGTTGCACCCCACTGCTTGCCTTCTGTGCTGCAGCCGTGGCCATGAGGACACATCAGGGACCTACTGGTCCCACCCAGGAGGAAGAGGGACATGAGGGGCGGATCCTCGACCAGTCCGGATGCCCCTGTGATCTAGTCACTTGAACAGGTTCTGCCGAGATCGTCGGAGCCACGAAATGGAGCCCAGCTGGATCAGGACCTCCAGATACATGGATCCTGGTTTTGTTAAATGACGATGTGCCAGCACTGGGTCAACCCAGTCTTGTCACTTCTGTCACCATTTGCTGGATACTTTCTGTCCCAGACTTCTCAGTTGCTGGTGGTGACCCTGTGACCTCGTTCTGGCCAGAGAGACATTGTTTCTGAGAAATATTTTCCTCTCTGATGAAAACAGAGCCCTTTCCTGTCCACCTCTTGCTTTATTGCGTGGGCACTGGGATGACTATGTGATACCTGGAGCTATGGAAGCCATCTTGTCACCATGAGGTCCCAAGTTCAAGGACAAGAAGTCCACCTCCTAGGGGTGCTCAGGCGGAAGGGTGAAGAAAGCCTGAGATTTTTATTGCATTGTTGAGCCTCAGAACAAACCCTGGGGCCCCA
Source organism: Macrotus californicus (assembly GCA_007922815.1). Taxonomy (NCBI): domain Eukaryota; kingdom Metazoa; phylum Chordata; class Mammalia; order Chiroptera; family Phyllostomidae; genus Macrotus; species Macrotus californicus. The sequence goes on from VMDR010004273.1 coordinate 59,694, forward strand.
GACCTCCAGCCTTTAACTGAGTAAACAGTGATTGTCTTCCTGCTTGTCAGTCAGATTTCCTATTCTGGCAGCCCAATGCATGCTTGAGTTGTGTGGGCACCACAATGGTGGGGGAGGGGAGGGGATGACAAATGGGCAGAGTCAAGAACCTTTCTCTAATGAGCTATGTAACCGGGAGTGACTTGCTTACCTCTTGGGCTGCGATTGCCTCTCCTGAGAGGACAAGGCATTTAACTACATGATCTCTAGGATTTTTGCAGTTTGAATGTCGACTCTGAGCATGCCCTCAAGCCTCTGGGAGTCACAGCTGGACAAACATTCACAGAGGATTTTGGAGAACAATTAATTATGTCCAAGGAAAATATCGAGAATAGTTGTTCCACAGCAAATGCTTAGCTCTCGGCTTGGGTGGAATTTTCTTTTTCATTTCCAAGTTCGTATCTAATAGAGTTCAATGTTTGTGAGTGTGCGATCTGCTGTAGGGGACTTTGCCTCAAATGCTCGTTAGGGGTTTTACGTGTAAAACGTGATCTGCATGCAAGGAGCAAAGGCTTCTTTTTCAGGAGCAGGTGTGTGGGGTGAAGAGAGACCTGCACGCTAATAATGTCTTGTTACCCAAATCCACAGGAATTTCTGGTATCCGGGGCAGGTTTCACACCAGTCTGGGGAGAGAACTAAGGGGACAGAGCTTCTGAATACATTAGTCTACTTTTCCAGTTCCTGGTTCTGCAGAGCGCTGCTTTGGCAGGATCCCAGAGGAGCATCAGCAGGGGAGGTCGCTCGGTTTTCGGCTTTAGCCAATGGCAGTCTCCTGCCCAGGCTTTGCAAAACAGATTCGCTTAGTCTGCAAGCTCCTCCGGCGGCCTCGGTTCCTCTCGGCCTTCTGGCTGCACCTCCCCCACCCCAAGTCAGATCTCTTCAGTTCCAGTATTTTTTTTTCCTTAATTTCTCCTTGCTCTTCCCCACAGTGATAGCTATTCACCGTTTCCCTTTTCTTCCAATTTGTCCTACCTTCCATTATTCCTCTGCATCACCCTCTCCTCTTTTGTCCACCCACAGCTATGTCCTAAAGAGCTTCTTTGACTTTTGAGCCATGATGTTCTTACAATCTAATGAGGCCCTGAACAGGTAGCTCAGTTGGTTAGAGCATCGTCTTGATACACCAAGGTTGCAGGTTCAATGCCCGCTCAGGCCGCATACAAGAATCAACCAAGGAGTGCATCAATAAGTGAAATAACAGATCGATGCCTCTCCCTCTCTTATCCTTTTTCTGTGTCTTTAAAATCAATTTTAAAAAGTCTAGTGAGAACTCTGGGAGTCCCCATTGTCTGACATAATCATACAGAAGTATTTCACTAGCTACTATTTGCTGTTCAGAGAGAAGATCATGGGTGTGGTCTTGCTCTGTTTTCCTTACAGGATGCTGTAGCATAACGTTCAGTGCTAGAGACACACTGGATAAAAGTAGAAGATGGGAAGAAGGTCACACACTAGGGCACACCTGAGCAGAGTGATGAAGACCCCTGAGCCTGTGACTGTCATTGATTTACACACATTGTTTACAAACCTTTGTCAGGGAACGCTGTAAAGTGTGCAAACACTGAGCTATGGACAGCAGGGGAGAAATGTTACCTTACGTGTGTGTGTCGTGTATAGAGCTTCCATAGACGAGGAGCAGGCAGGAATCGTAGAAGGAACAACACCCACTTAGAGGGACCCACGTGCCCTGGGACAGGCCAAGGTTAAATGCTGGGTGGCGTCATAGCTGATTCTACCAGCTGCCGTGGACATGGACACCAGACCCTGCTGGACCCACTAGAAGACTCTTGCCTGACCGTGGGCAAGTGGATTTGGTGACCCCTGGACCGATCTCCGGAGTCCTGGGTGTCAGGCCTCAGTCATTGCGAATGCTCTTCCTGGATTAAACATCCCGACTTCCCCCTTGGCTCACCATTCAGTGAATTTTTCCCCTTGTGCGTGTTTCCTTGCCTGGCAAGTCAGTCAACTGGCTTTGTGGATTTTATTTATTTTATAGCTCTACTAGTCTGTGCCTTGTTATTTTTCAGAATGTAGGCTGTAGGAAAGCCAATGAGTGTTTAACAACCAGCTGCAGCACATGGAAACGTCTGAACATTAGGAACAACTGAAAAAAAACAAGCAAGCCAAACCCAACCCAACCCAACCCAATCTAGCCCAACCCAATCCAACCCAAACCAACCCAACCCAACATAACCCAACCCAACCAACCAAAC
>VMDR010004274.1:0-61913 GCA_007922815.1 Macrotus californicus
ATGGATCATGGATTTAAATGGAAAAGCCAAAGCTATGTATTTGCAGAAGAAAACATAGAGCAAAATCTTTACAACCTTCATGTTGGCAAGTATTTCTTCAATAGAACACCTACAATGTGGAAACAATTTGATAAATTAAACTTAATCAACATGTAAAATGCTCTTCCAAAGACAAGAGCAAAAGAATTATAAAACACTCCACAGACAGGTAAAATAGTTGTCACAGATAAATCTGACAAAGGACCAGTAACCAGAGTATATAAAGAACTCTTACAACACATAAGAAGACAAAAAAAAAAAATTTTAAGTGAGGAAAAACTTAGAAAAGACACTTTCCAAAAGAAGATATGTGAGTGGCCAATATGTGAGAAGATGCTCAATATTATCGGTTATTAGGGAGATGCAAATTAAAACCACAGTGAGATACCAGGGCACATTCATTAAAATGGCTGAGTTTAGGCTGATGATATCAAGTATTGGCAAGGATGTGGAGGAACTAAACTTCTGATGTGTTGCTGGTGGCAACAAAAACAATACAACCACTTTGGGAAATAGGCACTTTCTCATAAAGTTAAACATATACCTACATATTTACCCTACACTGTAGCAATTCCATTTCAAAGTGTTTACATACGAGACCTGGAAACATGTTCACATGAAGATGTGCACACAAATATTCATAACAGCTTTGTTGATGTTATCCCCAAACTGGAAACAACCCAAATGATCATCAATGGATGAATGGATAAACACATATTGGTATATCCGTTCAATGAATACTTCTTATTAAATCAACCAATCAATCAATCAGTCTTCTGAAAAATGCAACACATGGAGGAACATAAAGTACTATACATACAAAAGTATGTATGTTATGTGATTCCATTCACATCAAATTCTAGAAGAGAACAATCTTAAATACAGGGACAAAAAGTTGTTTGCCAGGGGTGTTTGGGGGCCGATTGATCAGATAGGCAGAAAGAAACTTCTCAAGTGATGGTGGGGTATCTCTTGAGTGTGGTGGTGATTACATGGGTGGATAAGTTTGCCGAAGCTGATTAAGCTGCACACTTACAAAGAAGTAATGTTTGTATATGATTGATGTTTCACAACCCTGGGTTTCCAGGATACGTCCTGGGTTCTGAAGGGAGAGTCACTTGTATTTCTGGAGATTGCCCCATGAACCCCTGCCTCGTGGTTCTATGGATTCCTCCTCTACCGCAGTTCTCACCCAGTTCCCATTCTCCCATCCCTGCTCCTCACGGCTGTCCCAGTTCTGCCTAATGTTTCACTGAGAATTCCCAGCATGCTTCTCTCTTCTTCATCCCCCAACACAGCACCAACACAGAGCCATGTTACATAGAGTATTTTACTGAAAGTTTGGTGATGAAGGAGGGAAGTCACATCACAAGAGAAGAACCAATTAAAGCTGGACGTCCCACTATATGTCAGTGGCATTTATCCGCCCTTGGGGGCAGTGAGTAACTCAGCCTCCTCAGTCTTGGCCGCAGCCTGCCCCCAGCAGCTGGGCCAGTTCCTTTGTCTCCCTCATTCAAGCACTTAGACTAAACCCTCAAGTCCTGTTACGTTGTCAAACAGAAAACTGTATATCTCATCTTTTTATTTTGTGACATCTCCCATCAAGATGAGCCCTGGTAACTGCATTTGCAGCGTGCAAAAAGCCAATTAATTTCTCAAGCAAAAGAGCCTTTGTTCCCCAAAAGGAAGTTTTCCCAGATTAGTGTGTTTTACCTTGGATCCTTATTAAAAATGCATATAACTGTGCCCATATCAGATCCACAGAATAAAAATTTCTTGGCCAAGCACCTGGGAATCTACATTTTACCTAGCACACCACCTCACCAAACCCCTCTGCCTTCATTTTTTAAAAGCAATTTAAAATAGAAAAAAATTATCCTTGTTTTGTGATTAAAAAGTATTCCTGTTATGCTCTGAGTGCCCTATTAGTCAGGGGTCTCTCACCCTTGGTTTTAGTAGTTGATATTTGCATTTTACCGTGTATATAGGACTGATTCCTCTCCCATTTTCAGCTGCATGGCCAGCCTAAAAACACAGCAATGCAGGTGAGACCACAAAAATGCGCTGTGTTCACAGTTTTTGCCCTGGGCTCCCAGACTGTACCTAAGGCTGGTGGCCTGGACAACATCTTAAAACTCCGTATTATGAAGCCTGTAGCTCCTTAAAGCACAAAAGTCACCCCAAACAATTATCACTGCTTTTAACCACCAGTCACAGTGGGCTGCCCATACCACTAGGAAGTTTCGTGGCTAACTCTGAAAACATGAGTTGCCCTTTAGGACAAGATGTAATTGAAATTGTTAGACAAAGTTCTGAAAAAGCCGTCTGGGCATGTGCTTTGTCTGGAGTCGAAGAAGTGCTTGAAGGAAAACCTTGAAACAGCAAATGACAGAACTTACCCAGAGGTTCACAGATGTCCCGTACAACTTCTAAAAGTGTGCCAAGAACTTAATTTCATTTGGAGGACCTCTTATCAGCAAGCAGACAGAGATCAAGAGTCAACGCTAAACACGTGGCTCGACGGGAATAAAGTTTTCAAAGCCCCCCTGCTTGCCATCCCAATAATTGATTACAGTAGGGTTTTCTTCCTCTCCCCTTCCTGTCCCTTCCCCTCTCTCTCCTCTCTATTCCTCCCTCCCTAACCCCCCACCCCCACTTCTCCCTTGCCCTTTTCTTCCCCTTCCCTCAGATCCTGCTGAACTGCTTTGATTCCTTCAGGGGCTAAGAATGTAGAGATGGAGGTATAGGTGTGTTAAAGTTCCTCTTTAGCTACAAGTCTTTCAGGGCACCATGTTCCTCTGCTCATGAAAATGAGAGTTTCTCATGGTCCAGAGATCACCTCACTGAGAAAGCTTCTTCCTTGTCTTTGAATACAAGCACTATATGTGTACTTTTCTATTACAAAATCTCCCCAATGATAGTTGAGGTGCTAGTTTTCGTTAACCATGCCATTCCCTGAAAATCCATATGGATCATAGTGCAGCCGACCTTTATGTAGTGCTTCTCGGTGTATGCCCCCGTGGGTGTTCACCATGGCCTTCAATCCTCAGCACAGTCCTATGCACACGGTTCTAGGTTCACCCTTGCAGGGCAGGTGAGGGAACTGAGGCAAAGTTTTCACAACTAACTGCAGATGAAGGCCAGGAGGGGCAACTTCAAAGCACTCCTTTCCAACCACAATGTTTATACATTCCACAGATACTTGCTGAGTGTGTACAAGGAGCCAGGCACCACGACAGGCACTGAGGATGTAGCCAAAGGAGACAAAGATTCCCTACCCTGATGGAGTTTATGCTTTATTTCACATCTACCACGTGAGTTTGTGAGAGTTCACCTCGCTGATCTCTACTGCAGAGTGTTTAAACTGTTTCTTGATTTAACGTCCTTTAAAAAATCAGAGTGTGGGGGGCATTCTGATTTATAAATCTATATCCCAATCTCCGATTATTTCACTAGGAAAGTTTTCCAGAGTGGGAATGATAAAGTTCAAAGGTATGAATATGCACTCAACTTCCTAATACATCTTGGCAAATAACCCTCATAAAGGGGGTAGCACTTCACACTCCCATCAACTTCAGCAGCTTCTGAGAAAGTCCGTTCAGCCACACCCTGCTAACAGGTCATGTCCTTTCTCTCTCTCTCTTCAATCCTGTCTGCCTGGCAGGCACCATGTTTACAGCGCGAACTTGGTTTTATTTAGAGAAAATAAATGTCGCTGACTTGAAGTAGTTGAAGAATGATGATTTGTTTTAAAAATGCCTCACATGCCCTCATAATCCAGTAGAAAAATGCAGTACGTCCTTCCTGGTGCCTATGGCTATGTATGAAGTGATCTGTTTTTCTGACACCCACACGAAGTGCTCATTGACACAGGAATCTCCTGAGGAGTGGCTTGTCGGCATTTCCACACCTTGAAACCAGAGGGCCCATGAGCAGTTGGCTTTTTGTGTGAGTAAGGGACTTGCCCATCGCCAGAGGAATCCAAATAGGTTGGAACGACTTGATCTGGCCCTCTTTAGTGCTTGCCTTGTACCACCTCTCTTAATTAGATGTGGCTTCTCCCTTTTTGGGATTTCCAGAGCACATTTTCTGTACCTTTGTCATGCACTTAACATATCCAGTCATGTAAAGTATGTATTCCTCTTAGCTGTCTGACTAGAAAAATAAAGTGCACAGCACCTGCTGCATAGATATGTTGAGAGAATCAAATGAAACAATGCACACAGCGCACTTTGCGAGGTGCCTGGCAGAGAAATACCCTCAATAAATATTTGTTGAATGAAGGAATGAATAGTCAATGCACCATGAGTCTTGGACGCTGCTAACTGCTGGCAAGCATATGACTCAGGAACCCCTCTTCTCAGTATCCACCTGAAATTTGAAAACACTTATTTGTAAAGATATGTGTGCTCCTATGTTCATTACAACATACTCACACTCGCCAAGATATAGAAACAACCTAATTGTCTTTCGATGATGCTTGGATAAAGAAGATGTGGTACATATGTATACAATGGAATACTACTCAGACAAAACTGAAAGATGAAATATTGCCATTGGGGATACAGCATGGATGGATCTTGAGAACATTATGCTAAATGAAATAAATCAGATGGAAATGGAAAAGAACCGTATCATTTCACTCATATGTGGAATATGAAACAAAAAGCAACAAATGAACTAACAAAACAAACAAAAAAAAACAAATTCATAGATGTAGACAACAGAATGGTGGTCACCAGAGGAGAAGGGGGTTGGGGGAAGGACACAAGAGGGGAAAGGGGGTCAAATACAAATGACAGAAGGAGACTGGACTTCAGGTGATGAGCGTGCAACAGAGTAATACAGATGTTGTATTAGAAAATTGTATACCTGAAATTTATATAATGTTATTAACCAGTGTTACTCCCATAGATTTGATTTTCAACAACCAGAGGAGCTTGTGAAAATGCAGGACCTGAGGCTTCTCTTCTAAAACCTGAGTCAGTAATTCTGGATTTGAAGCCTGGATCAAAGTGATTGGGACAGGTGGTCTGGAGACGACACCCTACTTAGAGAATTGGGGTTACTTGGGAGTTCCACGGTGGCAAAGATGACAGGATACTCTTCTTTAAATGACCCTGCTCCTATCTATCTCAGTCCTTGGCATGGCAGAAGTGTTCAAGGACAGTAACCTGAATTCTGGCTTTGTTGTGTGGAGGAAGGATGGTTTCTAGGCCTATCACTTCAAACCAAAGAACTGATGGTTCCAAAATGCTCTTCTATGCTCCTGCAGCGGCGCCATGTTTTACTATTCGCCCGGCACTTTATCTGATTTAATCCTCCTATACCTCCGTCGGGGGAAACTGAGGCTCAGGGGGGTTGCTACCTGTCTAAAGTCACTTAGAAAGTAGGTGATGGTGCTGGGTTTTAAATTACCTGAGCGATCGTTAGACCTAAACTCCTTCCATGCAGCTTACTCCTGGGACGGAGGAAAGAAACTGGGAGGCATCAATCACGCTTGGCCTGCGGGGCAGGTGAGGGGTGGAACCCATCGTCAGTTCATCAGTATGTGAGTTGCCAGCAAATTCCTGATTATAAGTAATTGCATAAAACAGATGAGATTTTTCCCTTGTAAGTAGATATTATAAATATAGGATATTAAATAGCTCTGACTTCATCTCCAGCCAATCAGCCTCTGCCAGTTTGCATGCTACATGTGTACAGCATGACTCAAAGAGCCCTCGGGCAGTGGGTGGGTTAAAAATCAATCAAACAATGATAATCTTCATGTGAGAACTCCCTGGCTTCCCAGTTGGCTGTTCAGTTAATCATGAGTCATGAATTTCCTTTTTAGGGTAATATCTACCATACAGCATGGCTGGTTACAGGGAAAACATAATACCCACTATCTTATGGGAAACATGTTATTAAAACATTACCTGATGATAGATTTACCTCACAGTAATCCCTAGGATTAAACAAAAAAGGTAAGGGAGAGGGAGTGAAGGGGATGGAAAAGCAAATAGGAATAGCCATGGTGTTTGGGGTAAATCAAAAAGGGGTTTGTCTAGAGCTGAGTGGTGCAACAATTTTTTACTGTGATGATAAGAATGGAGGAGAGAGAGAGAGGGAGAGACGGAGAGAAAAAAGGAGGCAAAGAAGTCAGGATAAACACTGGAAATGAATAATAATAATAGGCATCTTCTATTGTATTGTTAGTATACGTAGATCCTGGGATAATTGTCTTACATACATTCTCATTTTTATTCTTGTACAAATCCAGGGAGTCACTCCCATACTATCCCCATTTCTCAGATTTCAGCCAGTATGTGGAGTACAATGGCTAAGAATAGAAGCCCTGGAGAGAAGAGTGCCTGAGTCTGCATCTCAGCTCCCCATTTCCTAGCTGTGAAACCTTAATTTGCCTCAGGCTTCTCATCTGTGCAATAAAGGTAATGGTAATTTTGCCCATCTTATAGGGTTGTTTAGAGGACTAAAGAGGTCAATAAGTAAATAAAGCACATATAAACTCAATAAATTCAATAAAATTTAGCTACCATTTCAAGCTGAAAAAAACCTGAGATCAGAAGTTAAATCACTTGCCCAAGGTCACAGAACTACAAAGTGACAGAGGGCAGAGCTGGGATTTGAATTTAAATCTGTCTGACTCTAGCCCCATGGACTCTCAAACTTCCTGCTTTGGCTAATGGGAGCAGGAATGGTGGGCACTAAAGAGAACCTAATGATGGAGAGTGGTTTCCTAAGGTACATGGTGCCAACACTCACCATTTGAGTGGACCAACCCCAAATTTATGGACTATTTTATAACCATAGGGATTATCTCCCTCAAAGATGGTCAGCACAAGGACCCTCACATTCTCTAGAGGTATGTTTAGTTTGGCCTGTCTAATGTTGGTTGGTACAGAGCTATAAAGAATTCTGAATAAGTTGTGAAAACTAAAAACTGTGAGACCCAGATACATATCTTCTCTAGACAAGCAGGAGGATTGGGACCCAGGTCCCTATGTGCAATCATCAGTCATGCTCAGATGCCCAGGTATATTCTCACCACATCCTATAGTCTCTTGCACCTGGCCCACTGCCCTCCCTATGTTTCCATGACAGCCCACAGTCCCTTGAATATGGGACACCAGCTCTCTGAACTTCCTTTCCTCAGACTTGACACTTTTGCTTAGTGAATTTTTCCAGAGTATGGAGTCTTTGCCCTCCCCCCAGGTTGTCCCCTTCTTCTGACCTTGCAATTATCCAAATCCCTCTCACAGAATGGGACCCTTAGAGAATCAAGCTCCCTGAGAGGGGTCTTACCCGCAAGAGTACTGGGGGGCAGTTGATTTACATCTCTTGAGATCTTTTGAGACTCCCCTTAAAAGCTTCTCCTGTTGAACTAGCCTTACCAAGTCGACGAGGACTTCCATGTTGCTCTCCTTCCTGGTGACAAAGGAGCCCAGGCTATCCCAGGAAGTTTGTCTGCCCCAGAGCTCAAGCTGGGCACTTGACAAGCCTCTTGCCTAAGGTACTTGGGAGTTACCAGGCCTGGCTCTGACACTTAGCAGCTGTGTGATCTTGAGCAACTGACTGACACTTTCTACACCTTTGTTTCTCCATCTGCAAAATGAGGCTGATGTTACCCACCTCATGAGGCTGTCATGAGGCTTAAATGAGCTAATGAATGCAAAACACAGAGCCTGCCACCAAATATAGCAGTTATTATCATTTTTATAATTAATAATAATAAAACATCTCTGGCTCCTTGTTCCTCTCTGGTAAGCTGGGTTGAGATATTAAATAATAAAGGGGAAGAAATTTTTAACTTTTCGGGGGGCCCTCACTGGTGTGGCTCAAGGGATTGAGTGCCAGCCTGCAAACTAAAGGGTGGCTGGTTTGAGTCCCAGTCAGGGCACATGCCTGGGTTGTGGGCCAGGTCCCCAGTAGGAGCTGCGCAAGTAGCCACCACACATTGAGGTTTCCCTCTCTTTCTCCCTCCCTTCCTCTCTAAAAATAAATAAATAATAAAATCTTTAAAAGAACTTTTGAGAATGAAATTAGCATAAAAATACCACCTACTGTTGTGACCAGGAGTCATATTTTTTGCTCCCTTTACCGGTATCACTGGATTGCTATAGTGGTCCATAGAATCACCTCCTGGGGTCTCTGGTTTGCTGCCTGCTTTTGCAAACTGCCTCCTGGGAAGCTCCATCTGTTATAATAGGCATTGACATTCCTTGGTTAATTTGTTGTTGTTGTTGTGTCAGGAGAAGCAGACAGAACCCAAAGACATCAACATATTGGAAAACTCAAAGACTGTCTGCATTGTAGAGGGAAAAGGAGTCAGGGAGCCTGGGATCTGATTCCCACTTTACCACCAACTGGCTGAGTGACCAGGGATAAGTCACAGTACTCCTCTGGGCCTCTGATTTTGGACAGCCTCCTCAGCCAACAGCATCCTGTGTCCAGAGAAAGGATGTGCCATGGCCTGAATTCCCATGGAATCTCTTTTTCCCCCACTTAGGGCTGGTCCAGGTGGGACCGGCATCTCGATGGAGGCTGGGTGCATGCCCAGGCAGCCTTACGTGGTCTGTGAGCCAAGCAGAGCCTGCCTGCTACTAGGGTGTGATTGTTCTTGTGATTTAGCAACACCTGGCAAACATGTCCCATCAGGGCTGAGCTAAAAATAGGTCCTATTCTCTGGGGCATAGGAAAATCAGCAGCCTAGCACACATGATGTTGGCCAACCACGCAGAACCAAGGCCACCACCATCCCAGCAGCACAATGGCCAAAGATAGAAGGTTTGGTTAATTTTTCCACGCGTATCCTTTCCCCCCATTCTCCTGTTCCCCACCTACATCAGGACCAGTGCCTTCCTCTCCTCCTCCTTCTCCTCTGCTTCCAGTAAACTGACTTTTGCAAAGGTACGTGGTCTACTGGAAAGAGCTGATGTTCAGGCATCAGTGGACTTAGGTTCAAATCCTGGCTCTGCTATCTTCTAGCTCTTTGACTATGAATATTCGATCCTTTTCAGTTTCAGTTGCTTTGAGGATACAATGGTGTTCGATATACCTACTTTGAAGGACTGTTATGAATACTAAAAGCAACATGAGGCTAGAGCAACAGTTCAAGAAATTTATCATGTATCTGAAACACCTGGGTCAGGGAGCTTGCTATAATCGAGATTGCTGGGCCTGCCCCCACATTTCTGATTCAGGGACAATATTGCCTTCCTAACAAGTTGCCAACAGTTTGATACTCAAACTGCTGACCTGGGGATCACCACACGCTGGGGGTTAAGTATGTGAGCCCTGAAGTCAGACCATGAGGGTTTGACGCCTGCTCCTGCCAACTCTAGCAGAGTGATTTTGGGTATGTTCCTAACCCTTATCTGGAAAATGGGGAAATAATCATCCTACTTTATGGTGTTGATGTGAGGATTACGTGAGTTAATTCACACAAAGCACTTAACACAGGGTCTGGCAAACAGCAAACACTGAGTAAACATTAGCTTTTAAGAGTATCACAGAGTCTGCACAGACTATGAGTTCGGTAGATGTTGGTTTTCTCTCTCTGCCTACAGTCGTCAGCTCTGCTCGAATCTCTGTGTCCACGCTGTCCCTCCAAGGGTCTCTGTGTTCTGAGCCTCGCCCCTCTGTGTGGAAGGACAGGCTTATGTGGGGAGGATTTGGGGCACCAAGAAGCATGGGTTAAATGTCAAAGCCAAGCAATCCCAGGAGAACTTGAAGCCCTCAGATAGAATGGGCTTACCCAGAAGGATCATGTCTAGAAGGGTGGAACTAAAAGCAGACCCAGACTTCCTGACTTCCCAGGCAAGGCACTTTCCACTACATCCCAATGTGTCCCTGGAAGCAGCCTGGCTGTCCCTAAATAGGCTGAAGAAACAACCAGCCAACCAGCTGCCTGCCCCATGGCTGCACGATTGCTGGGCATTTGGGTTATTTTTCCTTTGATTGTTTGTGATTGAAGATGACATGGCTATAAACATTTAACATCTGAATATAAAGGGCTATTTTCTTTTGGATTTTTTTTTCCCTTGGGCAAATGTCCTCAGATTGGAATTACTAGGTCAAAAATTACAGACAGTGATACAGCTAGAAGAAAGCTAGATCTAGCAACTCTTCCAGGGGAAGGAACTTCTCATTCCCCAGAAACAATGAGACGGGGATGTTGGCCTTTGAAACAAGTTAGGGAGTGGAAGGAAAGCCCAGCGCTGAATCTTCAAGGCTGCAGTGGAAGGCAGCTGTGGCTGAGAGAAGTGAGTTCTGGACCAGGAGTGCAACAACTGACAACCACTGGTAATTTCCCCAGGAAATGGTGTTTAGACTAGTGTTTCCCCAAAATTAATGTGCATAGGAATTTCCTGAGGACCTTGTTAATATGCAGAATCTGCTTCTGTAGATCTGGGGTGGGGTCCAAGAGTCTGCATTTCTAGTAAACTCCAGGTGATGCCATTTTGGCAGATCAATGGACCACACTTTTGAATAGCAAGGGTGTAGGTTCCCCTACTTTTCTTTGCTCGTGTTATTTCTCTGTCTGACCCACCATTCCCACCGGTTTTTAGATCCAGCCCCAAAGACTTCCCTGGTTTGACCATAACAGGCTTGTCGAGGTGCCTATCTGCTCTGGTACCCTGTATTGATGACTATCATAGCACTTACCATGCTGTACTAAATTGTTTATCCCTTTCTCTTTTTGAGGGCAAGGACCAGTCTTATTCATCACTATATTCCTAGCATCTAGCACATGCCTGTCATGGTTTGTGCCTAATTATTATTGTTGGCTATGTGAGTGGGCATATGGATGGGTGGATGGATAGATAGATAGATAGCTGGGTGGACAAATTCGCAAATGACTGTGAAGAGAAGAGAAGAGAGTAGCAAGTAATGGGTTAGGGAAAGTATGGTGAGCAACTAGAATTGGCCTCAAGATCATTATTGTCTAGCTGGGGACATCTGAACCATACTCACTACTGAAAGTCCAGAGTCAGTGACCCTCTTCTGATCCTTGCCAACTCTTTCTACACCCCCAACAATGTGGACCCTGAACCAGGAATGAACTCAGATAAATGAATGAGATCCAGGAAGCTTAGAGGTTCCTCACAGGGTGGCTCTAATAAATACCAGAAAACAAAAAGCAAGTGTTGGCAATCTTTCTCCTGCCAAAAGAGTTATTTACATAAGTTTTCAAAGCAATTCCCTTCATCGTTTTTACATGGCTATTACACGGTTCTCTGCAAGGAAAGGTCTGGAGTTGGTTAGCTCCGTGGGTTAGAGTGTGAGTCCCTCAAAGCCAAGGGCATCAGGAGCTTTTTCCCCTTATCTGCTCCAAGGCTGTAGGGTGGCTGCCCAGTCCTGGCCAGTGGTGCCCATGGTTCTAATTGAGCCCAATGATTAGAGGAGAGTGAGCACAGGTCAATGTGACTTCATCTCTCTTATTCAAAATGAAAGGCAGTGCAGTGAAGAAGAATGAACTTGAACTTTGATATCAGACTGTCCTAGGAATAAAACATGGAGAGCTAACTCACCAACGGTATAATCTTTTTTAAAAACATTATTTTGAATTAATTTCAAACTTACAGAAAAGTTGCAAGAATAGTACAGGAAACTCCTGGGTATCCTTTGCTCAGATTCACCAATTTTTAACATTTCACCACATTTCCTCTTTCATTCTCTTCCTCTTTCAATTTTTTGTTTCTGTCCCTCTGATTGAAGAGGACAAACATTCAGCAACAACAAAAAAAATGACACTCTGAAATGAAAATTAAAAAGTTCTTCACAAGTCACAAAACTAAATAAATGTAAAAGAAATATAAGTAAACTTTTAAATGACATTGTTTTTAAGTATGCATCATTTATACTTCTAAAGTTATGAAGCCTTAAACTTGCACTAAGATTTTTGGGATACTTTGTAATATTATATATTAATGTATACTTTATTTTGGGAACCATTTGAAAATAGATTGCATATATCATGCTCTGCACATCACAGGTCTCAGTACTTCAGTGTGTGTTATCTAAGAACAAGTACGTTTTCTTATATAATGTCAATGGAGTGTCAGGAACTTTAAAATTAATAGAATATTTTTATATATAGTCTGTAATCTAATTTTTTCAGTTATGCCAATAATGTCTTACATAGCAGTTTTTCTTCACCTCGAGTATCTTAAGTAATTATGGGATACATCTGTTTATGTTCAGTTTTAGATTTTTCTTGTTGATTTTATTTGATTTTTGAATATTTAGAACATTAACGTGCTTCCGAACTCAAGACAATGCAGAGATGTGCTCTTCCTCCCTAAACCTTTCCACCTCATTTCCTCAACCCCTTGTAGGTAACCAGTTCTATTGCTTTCTAGTTTATTGTTCCTGCATTTCTTTTTGCAAAAGCAAGCAGGTAGATATATTTGTGTTTTCTTATTTCTCTTTCTTCCTTACACAAAAAGTAGTGCCCTACATGTATACTTTTGCTCTTTGCTTTCTTCCTGGAAGTCACTCCACAGCCATGTATGGAGATGTGCATATTGTGGGAGATTATCATCCCCACAAATTGTTTGCTGCTCCTTTGGCAAAAGGTGGAATCTATTTCCTCTCCCCTTGAATTTGGGATGCCTTTGTGACTTGCTTTGGGCAACAATAGCACCTGTCATAAGTGCTGTTCAGGTCTACTTTTGGGTTTTTCAGGTATGTTTTGTGGTTTTCTTTGCATAATTTCTGAACACTTCTCATTAGAAATCACGTCATCTTAAACAAGCGACTTTATCCTCGTGAATCTCAGATTCTCATCCATAAAGGAAGGGGCATTATAATAGGTCTTTTGAAAAGTGATTATAAAAAGTAAATGAGGTAAATTGCAAAACAAGTCCTGTGTAGGTCCCAGTTTTCTTACTCCTTCCCTCTTGAGACTCATGCTTGCTCTTGAGGAGGGGGAGGAGGGGAATAATTGGTCACATTTGTCTAGCAAGGACGTTGTCTAGGTCCGTCAATATGGCAGAGCTCACCATGTACCAAGAGCTGTGACTCTTGCTGGGGATGGAACGGTGACAAAATCAGACATGATTCCTGCTCTCACAGAGCTTCTGGTTAACGGACATTTCCCATTAATCATAGGAGATTTTACAAAGTCAAAATGCAAAGCCAATTGGCAAGCCAGACCCTGCAACTCAAGATTCTAAAATTGTACCACATAGGGAAGTGCAGGTTTTATATACTTTTATAATCCAGATTCCAATTTGAGTCATCGTGCAAGCAGATATTACCTCAAATGAGAGAGACTCAGAGCTGGAAGGAACACATGGAGGCGGGATCTGAGGGACAGTGGGTCCTGATCGGGCTGGGAGCACACAGTTAATGCATGACTGAGCAGGGCCTAGAAACTTCGTATCCAGGCGCCCAGGCTGGGGTACTTTCCAACACACACCCACTGTCATTCTATTTTCTATCTGCATCTTTTGTCACTGTCACATACATATCAGGATTTCAGCTGTCCATGCTGATGGTCTAGGGAACACTGGCCAGAAATGAACAGCACATGCCTAAGAAAGACCTGATGCCAAATCATTGGAGTCATTATGTCCTGCAACTCAGTCCACAAGGAAGGCAATCTAACACAACTACATTGATATATGGAGTTAGAATGTGGATCAAAGGAGACAAAATCAAAGTCACTCTAGCACAGCATTGTTGGGAATCAGACACAGTAGTTTACAGCCTGCGTGACCTTTACCAGGTTGTTCAATGTCACGGAGCTTTCTTTTTTCTCACCTTTAAAATGATCATGTATCTGTGGGAACTGTGGAAGGTGCTGTTAATTATCCTCAGTCTGGTTTTCCCTTCTGTTAGACTAATAGAATCCCCAATTTTTAGCTGGGCAAGTTGCTTTATGGCAGGAATACCACATTTCCTCAGTTTTCATTGTAACTAGGCATGGCCATTTGACTAAGTAGGAAGCTAGCAGAAATGGTATGTCCAACTTCCAGGAAATATCCTTATAGGGCAAAAGTATGATTTCTACTTCTACTTGTTTCCTGCCTTTGGTTGAAATAGAGTGGTAAAAACCTGAGTTAGAGGAGCTACCCAGGACCAAGAGGTATCCTTGAGAGTGAAAACCATACACAGTGAAGTGTAGGACAGAAGGTCTCTGGGCCACTGTGAGCCCTGAACCATTCCTGAATAGCTTACTGATATTTTGATGTAAGCATATTTTTCTATTGTTTTTACACAAATGCCTTTTCGGGGGACTAGGGTATCTCACGCAGGGATGGGAAGAAGTGCCAGCAATATTACCTCCCTGCTGTAATGGGTATCTGTTTCCTTCGCCTGCCTGGCTTCCATTGCTCCCACTTTTAATGATTGCACCTCAAGTTTTCTTTGAGGAATGACCCCTTCCCTTAGCCTTAGTGGAACTGTGAATTAAGTTACATCACCATTTCCTAAGGTGGACCACTTGGATTTGAATTGGACTGGTATTTGAATCTTGGGTAGTGTAATCCAAGCACCAGCACCGTCAGGAGTGGATATGTCCTAGAGGTGGGTGGCAAGGAAAGCTCTTCCTTACTAAAGAGCATCAATTAAGAAATGTAGCAGAAAGGCTAAAAATATAAAATCACCACTTTACAACCACCACAATGCTGGATTCAAACAAGATTCGTCAATGGATACTAAAACCATTAGGTGGAAAAATGTTGGGCAACAGGATATTTACAGCCTCAAAGTACAGCTCTGTAGGTTATTTATCAATTACAAAGGCATAAAGTTACCTCCAGTGGAGAGAGGATCAAAGACAATATTATCAATGACGGGACATCAGTAGCCCCTGATGTGAGGCACTGAGGATTCAACATCATCTGTGTAGTACTCGAGACAACACTAAACTGATTAACCTGAATCTAATTAACAAAAATAATCAAACAAATTCAAACTGAGGGACATTCTGCACAACAACTGGCCTAGATTCTTCAAGCATTGCAGTGGAATGAAAGACTTTTTAAAAAGCTGGGAATTATTCTAGATGAAAGTAAATCAGAGGGGGTGGGGAGACCAGGAGGGAGGAAGAGAGAGAGAGAGATAAAACACATGATCCTGGCCCTGACTGGTGTGGCTCAGTTGGTTGAGCATCATCCTGAAAAGCAAAAGGTCACTGGTTTGATTCCTGGTCAGGGCACATGCCTGGGTTACAGACCTGGTCCCTGCTTGGGGCTCGGGGCTCCTGTGAGAGGCAATCGAGTGATGTTTCTCTCACACATTGATGTTTTTCTCCCTCCCTTCCCCTCTCTCAAATAAAAAAATAAAATCTTTTTTTAAAAAAGCATGATCCTTGATTGGATCTTGGATGGATTGGGGAAATTTGAATATGGACTGCATGTTATATAATATGATAATATGTATAGTATATTACATTGCTATACATTATGTGTAGTATATTACCAATGTAAGTTTCCTAGGTGTGAAAACTGTGGTTATAGAGGAGATTATTCTGTTTCCTTGTTCTTAAGAGATTCATGATGAATATTTGGGAGCAAACTATTATGATGTCTGCATAATTGAAATGGTTCAGCAAAAAATTAAAATAAAAAAAGCACGACGGAGAGTGAGAGAGAGAGTGAGAGAGGGGGAGAGAGAGAGAGAGAGAGAGAGAGAGAGAAAGCAAATGTTGCCAAATGTGAGCACTTGGTGGGGCTGCTCAAAGGGCATATGCTCCATTGTATTATTCTTGCAACTTTTCTGTAAATTTGAAATTTTCCAAATAAAAAGTTTTGGGGAAAAGTCTCTTTTTCCATCCTTAGAGTGAAATATATAAAACCTTCAAAGCAATGCTGGCCTTTTTTCAAATCCCATGTTCTGCCCGCCCCACTTAAAAAATTAAATGTAGGAGGATGAAGAGGGTAAAGAGAGTCAGACATGCAGTAATGGAAGGAGCCCTGGGCCCTTTATGCCAGAGAACCTGTGAGCCAGGGGAGTGACACCTGCAGCTGTCAGCATAGAGTGGTGGAAGCTTCCCACTGTGAGGGACACTTGAGGTCATATCTGGGTTCAGTCTCTGTGACAGTGACCTTCAGGATGCTCTCAAGGTAGGAAGAGCATTACAAGAGGGAACAAGGAAACTGGAGGCCTCTTATACCAGTGTTAAGGCCCTGCCTTTCTCTCCAGTCTTATTTCCTACATTTCTCCTTTGTATATTTCCCCTTCCCCCTCCTACTCTCTAGCCCCATAGACCTTCCTACTCCTCAAACAGGCCACATAAGTCTCTCCACTTACAAATGGGGTGGAACCCAAGTCATTACCATGCATAGAAGGCCCTCCACCCTTTTGCCGTAGTCAGCTCTTCTCTCATTCAACTCCTTTACCTGTTTTTGTCCCTAAGCATGAGCCCTTCTAAACCATCTGCATTTCCCCAAGTTCAGGACTTGCTGCTTCATGTAGCAGGGCTGCATGCTGGGAGCAGCCTCCCTCTCTCCAGTCTCTCCAGTGAACACCCACACCTCCTTCAACCCTCAGCTCAGTGCCTTCTTCTGTGGAACTTTTCCTGCTCTTTATTCCTGATCCAGGAGTTACTTCTTCCACCAGTTTCTGCTTAGCTGGCCCCAGAACACTCTGTCAAGGTGGCTAAAACCCTTCTGATCAGCCAGCCTCCCCCGTGATCTTGTGACCTTCCCAGTGTCTGACTCATTCCAGTGTTGAGAGCAACATCAGATTCTGGGTTTGCGAATGTATGAATGAACAAGTGAACAAAAGAGAGAAAAAGTCCAAGTATAAATGATCATCAACAATGCTATCTATGATAAATACTTGAGCACTTAATTCTGTGCCAAGCATTATACTAATTGCTTTTACCCAAATTATTAAATCCCCAAAGGAATTGTGGGGTATTGACTTCGAATAACTAGAGCCAATCAATAGTGAGCTATTACCATGTGTCTAGGCATGTCTAAACATTTTACATGCATTTGCTCATTAAGCCTCACAATAGCCTAATGAAGTATAATAATGCTATTATTATTTTCTTTTTATAGATGAGAATACTGAGGCCTTGACAAATGAAGTTATTTGCCTCAGGTCACACATCTTATAAGTAATGTAGCTGGGATTCATCTTAGAATCAATGGCTAGACTCCAGACTCCATTATAACACAGCTCCAAATGCCCTTGTTAAAATTTAGAATAACGGTGACTGTAATGAGTAGTTCTGAACATTTAATGTAGTCACTGCAAACAGTTCTCGACTTCAAAAACTAGTTTTCGGGAGTGAGAGTGTGTTTCACATGCCTATGCACACAACACCTCTGAATTGTCTATCACTTAATCCCAGCCAAAAGTGATATTTGACATTTCTGGTTGCATCAGTTGGAATAGGTAACATGATAAAACATTTTAGCATGAATACACACAGAGGATGTGACCAGGAGTGCTTTGGAAAAGCCATTCGTTCTGAATTCCTAGGTCCTAATCCTCCAGTAAAAGGGCTTGAAATTCAGACTCGCTGGAAACAAACAACAGACTAAACATTGAATGCTCACATCCACGCCAGAGCATGGGGTGTGATAGGAGCCAGACTTGCCAGCTTCAGTCTCTGGCCATTTGCAATCCAGAGTGAAGCAGAATCTAGGAAGCCCACAGTGTGCACACTGATTCAGCATGAGTGGCTGAGTCATAAGTGGACTTCAGACTTAGAACCAGAGTGGGGCTTGTTGTTTTCCAAATCCAGAATCTTCGGGAGCTAGAGTCAGAGGGAAAGAGCTGGAGATAGTAGATGCAGTGACAACAAATCTGGGGTCCCTCAATTTGGGGATCAAATTCATACTCTATAAATTGCTCTTGGTGTGAACCTAGGAAAATTAATCTCTTTGAGCCTTGGTTTTATTACCTGTAAAATGAAAATAATTGTACCCACCTTGCAAGTTTGTGAGAATTAAATGAGAAATGCCTATGAAGATCTAATTAATAATAAATAAGATATATTGAACACTTCCTATGCCAGGTGCTGCTTTAAGCATTTTTAAAAACACATATTATCTTATTTAATTCTCCCCAGAACCCAATGAAGAAGCAACCTGGAAATCTGTAGGCTCCCCTGGGACACCAGAGACCAGAGAGCCAGGGATGGAATTGATCAAACACAGTGACTGTGCCACACAGAAGATGCATCCAGATGCCAGCCCTTCACCTCCACTCTTGAAGATGCAGCACAGCGATGACTGAAGGCAGACTGACCTTGGAGTCAGACAGACTTTGCTCTCAGCTCAGTTTTTCTACCAACTGCTGAATATCTTCAGACAAGTTATCCAACCTCTCTGAGCTATAGTTTCCCTAGTTATATCACAAGGGATAATTCACTGAATGAAGAGTTCGCAATGAAGATTAACTGAGATAAAATCTACAATAAACCTAAGTTTAAGGAGTGCTCAGTGATGAATATGCTTATTGTTGTTATCATTTTTTATCGTTGTTTCTCAAACAGGAACAGTCCACAGCTGCAGCCCCACCCCTGCCTCAGACCTACCTTAACGCAAGTCTCAGCGCCTCCTTACTCTCCTGAAGAAATTCATTCTCACCAAAGACGGATTTTCCTGGAGATCTTATCAGGGAGACAGAGGAGGTGATGTATTAGTACACATTCCAGAACAAGTGTTTGGAATCCTCCTTTGGCATCTTTCTTCTCCTCAATCCATTTTTTGGTCCTGCTCCTAAACTCACTCATCTGTTTACCACGTCAAGCTCTATTCTTGAACTTTCAAATTCTCCCAGGATTCTCCCTCCAAGTCTCTCGCCCCTTTTTATTTGTTGACCAAATTTTTCATCTAAACTTGTATCGCCTACTCAACAAGGCCACAGGGCTGCTGATATCCAGCTACTCCTCTTTAGGTGGCAGTTTACTGTGGGGATCTCAGCTCCACTCCACCCCAAGCAGCCTATCGAAGTCCCTTCTAAATACAAACAGCCCTCCTGGAAAGGCATTCTAGTAAGACTTTTTGTCGTATTTCATTTCTTCTCCATGCACTGCTAATGTTGGGTAGTCTGGCACATAATAACTGCTCAGTAATTGGCAATTGTCTATTATTATTTATAGAACATTTTTATGTGTTCTTAGTAAAGCAGGTTTCTTACTGCTCTCTACTAGGAAACATATTTAACTGATAAGAGTAATTTTACATACTTGGGTGTCACAAATTTATAACTTTATAAAAACAAAATGCATTTTAGAGTAGCCTTCTCTAAGAGTTGTTCAGATGATAAAGACTCCACCATTTCCCATCTAATAGCACTTTTTTAAAAATTAGGATTTGCTTGAATCATACCTACCAAATAAATCAATAAGGAAAGTTGAATTGATATGGAAACCTTCTTGTTTAGTCTCTTAACACAATGCATACCACAAAGAAATCTCTAAGATATACGCCAGTTTTGGGGCAAACTGCATGTAATTTAAATCATCATAACTACAGATCATCTCCAGAATCGTCAAAACAGTCATCCACATCTTCGATCTCACTAGGAATATCTGATAAATTATCGTTAAATACTTCTGGAAGTGTATCAGTTTCATTGGTTTCCTTCCTTTTTCTGAGAGGGGGCATTTCTAAAAGCGCCAGGAACTTGAAGACAAAGACTATTCGGATGACCAAAATACAATGTAACTGCAATGCTTTATGGGTTCGTGCAATTATATAGTTTTTTTGTAGATTGACCTGCACGGTTTCCACCAATGAGATCGCCTCATTCGATATGGACAAGACAGTGTGTTGACATCTAAGGTCCATAACAGATGGCGCATGAAACATGTGAAAACTCGTGAGCGGTACACAATGTGTTAATAACACAGATATCTGCTCTTTATAAAGCAGAAATCATTTGGGGAAGAAAAGGAAACAAAACAGCTATGAGTTTGCTTGATGTAGAATACCGGTGACCACCAAGCAATATTAGCAGTTTGGCCAAATCATCAACATTCCAAATGTTACTAATTTTGTTTTCAGAGAATTGGATTAGCATTGCTTATTAAATTAAATCTCTTACAGAGAAACAAATATATGTGTGTGTATGACATATAAAGTAAGTCTTAAGCAGTTTAAGGCTATTCTAATTATTGTACTAAAGCAGTTAACCTTGCCCCCAAAGCTGATAAATCCTGCTTTCCGTTTCAGCTGGAGAAGAGAGAAGTTCTGCTCTTCTTGGGCAGAAGATTTTACTTTTCAGAACTGCCTGTTCCAGGCAGGAATTTGTAGGTCTCGGTAATCTATCATGCTTCCACAGGATTCCTAATTTTTTTAATCTTGAGTGTCTCCACTCTAGGGACGTGAACCCAAGAGATTAGGGATAGGTGATAGGAAACTGGGAGAAAAAGATCACAAGAGAGAGAAATTAGGGGAAATAGCATTTATTGAACACCCACTATATTTCAAGCATGTGGCCAGTTGCTTTTATCTGTATAATGAAGTTTCATCTTCACTACATTCCAAGAGATCGGCATTATTATTTCCACCAAATAAAGGAGGAAACTGCAACTCAGAGGGTAAGAGCCTTGTCCAAGTTCTCTTACTAGTGAGGGGCAGTCAAATAGTTTCTTGGTCTTCTGATCCCAGCTCTCTTCAGTACACTATAGTGCCTGTGAGAGAGAGAAAGAGGGAATGTGCTATGGTTTTCCATATCCAAAGACTTTGCGTGCCTTTTAAGGTACAGAAGTTGGTGGTAAGATGGGCTTAAGAGATAGACAAGACAGTTTGCAACTTATTTGTAAGACTGTACTGGTTGTTAAAATAGTGGAAACAAATATTTTTACACTAATTCATAAATTGCTGTGGGCCCGAGCCCCTTGAGTAGGCCCTCTGCTAGTCCAGCCATTGGAGACCCTTCCCCAGGACTCCTCAGACTCCTGCCCTTCAGCAACCAAAGAGTTAAGTCACGGCACATTAGGGGGCCTCTGGGAACTTAATTCAGTTCTTTGACAATCTATTCTGGTTCATGGAGCTCTAGGCTGCATCAGTTGTTAACAATTTTGAATACTGCCCTTGCCCTTTGCCTCCTTCTTTCTCTCCCTCACAGACCCAATTCATCTATGCAAGTGTTAATTTGGCTAATATGAGTTTTTCATTTATGTGCTCTGCTGAATCTGGAAAATGGGTAGAGAGAAATAGAAAAGCAGAAGGAAAGAGAAACTGAGTTGATCTAGGGAATACAGAGTTAAGAAGGAGAGACAGGAGAGGAATAAAACCTTGAAGGCTGAAGCTTGAGATGATGTCCATGTATTTGCTGGAACACTGGACACACGGTGTGTCATTTGCTAGGACCATAGAGGGTGTGGTTCTGGAACAGTATAAGTTAATAAATTAGTGAGGAAGGAAAGATTTCTTGAGTAGTGCTGCTGAGAATTGGTCTTCCTTAAAGTTCCCAAAAGACAAGAAAAAAATGGAAATTTGTCCTTAAATGCTTATTTACAGTCAACTCAATGTAGAGAGGAGGCCACATAGAGCCCTGGGTTTATGAAGGTTACAATAAGATGATCTCTAGCATTCCTTCTAATGTTAACCGTTAAAAAAACACCTGAACTGACCCCTCCAAGGTTGTCCAACTTCTACAGGTTCTATAGGTAAGATGACAAACTAGGGGGTCACATAGTATTGGATTCAGTAGGTCAGTTAGAGCCTTGGATCAACCTGTAGAAACTGTCTTAGAAAATTGTCTTACCTTTATGAGTCTCAGTATTTTTTAACAGTTTTTTTAAATCCTTACCCAAGGATATGTTTTTATTGATTTTAGAGAGGAAGGAAGAGAGAGAGGGAGGGAGGGAGAGAGAGAGAAACATCAATCAATTGGTTGCCTCCCAAATGTGCAGCGACCAGGGATCAAACCCACAGCCTAGGTATATGCCCTGACTGGGGATTGAACCTGTAATCTTTTGGGGTATGGGACAAAGCTTCAACCAACTGAGCTGCCTGGCCATGGCTGGGTCTCAGTATTTTTGTTTGTAATAAAGGGAAGACAATATTTATTGTTGTTGTTACTATTTTTTGAGTTCTGACGATGTGCCAGACACTCTGTTTTGTCTATTACTTAATTGCATCCTTACAGCAGATTTGTGAATTATGTATGATCATTTCCTCTTCATAGAATAGACTCAGAAGACATGAGAAACTTGCTCGATGACTCTCAGCTAAACTGTGGGAGAACTAGGATTCACAGTACCCTCTATTACTCCAAATTCAATGATTTTCTTCCTTTATATCATATGGCTTCCCTGCCTGAAGACCCCAGAATAGAAGGCAAGAGTAAGCTTTTGTATAGGAGAATGCTTTGAAAAATATAAAATACCATAGAAATATTAGGGACTTAAAATATATTATTAACAACTCATCCTTTAAAATACTCATTTGTCCTTTTTCTCATTTCATCAGAATTGCCCCCTGCCCCCATATTTGGCATGGACGCTGTTTTGCACCATCGAGATTCCCTTTCAATGAAGAACTTGTTATTCTTCAAGTGCTGCCTCCAAACAGCCTTCAGAGATGCCTCAGCTGCAGAGTCACCTTCCCCATGGCCACACCTCTTCCTGGAGCAGCCCACATCCAGTGACTGATTAATGGAGATGTATAAAGACTTGGCCATCTCGGCCTAACTGTGGACAACTTTGAAGGGTCACTGTGGTTCCAGAGCTCTGGGTGGGGTTGGCCAAGTTCGTTTTGGGGCCTGTATCATGAACTGCTCCTCACTCTGCCAGTCCTGCTTCTGACCTTGCCCCCTTCCACAGGTGTTAATCCCCAGGCACTCCCTAGAAATGTCCTGTGGGCTAAACACTTTCTGAGTTTGCTTCCTGGGGGACTCAGCCTGTGATGGTGTTGTATTATAGTTCGTTCTTTATGAGCTGAAGAGACTCTGCTAACCTTTAAGTTTCTTGAGGGCAGGAAGCTCATTTTATTCATTCTGAAGTCACCCGGGCTTGACCTGCCATTAGGACCAGAAAAGCTGCTCCTTCTATGTTTACTGAAGAAGAAATACACCTGTGAACTTTTAGGGTAATAGTATTAGTTAACACTTATGAAGTGTATGCAGCATGCCAAAGTACTACTTTAAGTGCTTTGAACATATCAGCTCAACACTTCTAACAATCCTAGGAAGTTATTATTATGATTATTATTATTCCTATTTTTCAAGTGAATAAAAGGAAGTACCTAATGGTTATAAGTACTCCTGAGGCCCTATCTAGTGGTGGATCTGTGTTTTAATTGCCGGGAACCTGTCTCTGAAGTTGTCTCCTAACTGCTGCTTCTTACCGATTCATTTCTTGTACCCTCATACTTTCCAGTATTTCACCCACCTATTTATCAGACAGGGATGGAAAAGAGCTGGGTTGGGGGAGAGGGAGAAGAGTCTTCTTATTCCAGGGGGCCTGGAATCACCACAGAACATTTCCTAGGCACACTGAAATATCTGCTCAGTGTGCCTAGACGGCAGGCCTAGCATTCTCAGGATGGTGGGCTGCAAAGTCTCCACATGATTTTGTGGCACTGCAAGGTTTGGGAACCATTGATGCAGGTGGCACTTTCAGGCACACAGGACGCACTTACAAAAATGCCAAACAGAGGCCCAAAGATGTGAAGTGATCTGCCAGAGGCCACCATGGCAGAGAAAGAAGCAGCCAAATCTCTTCTCTGTTCCAGGGTCCCTGCCCAGGGCTCTTTGAGCTACACTTCCTGAGGCTGGGCCAGGAATCTGCCCAGGGACAAGGGGTTGGGGGGGGTTAGGCGGGGGGCAGGGGGAGCGGCACCACATACCTCACACGTGCATCTAATGATTCCTCAGGAAGTGGAGGCTTTGAGACTGACAAACACTGCACCGGAAAGGGGCGGGAGAGCCCTTCAGGAGGGGGTCAGCAGAGCCAGCTCGCTCAAAGCATTGTCCTTTCCTTCCTCCAACAGGATGCCAGGAGCCCCACAGAAAAGGGACCCATTTGTCTTCATTCCCAGCACAATAACTTGCTGCTGGCCTTTCTCTTGGGCCTTGTTCAGAGCAACAGGATATGGTCTCTGCCAAGGGAGAAGGAAGGAAGAAGGGAGGGTGGGAGGGAAAAAACAGGAGCTCTGAATCTCCAGGCCCCCAGCCTGGACTCCGGACCCCCGAAAATCCAGTACTGTCAGGCAGAGGACCCAGCCCAGGGGTGCCTGGATCCAACTGGGTCCGGAAGGAGAAGCAGTTTTCAATTGCAGGGCAATCTTTAATCAGATGTAAGATGAGTAACCGTCAAAAGCTGAGTTATCATTTCTGGGTGGCCTCTGTCCAGCTTTTGTCTTAGTCTACTCTTCTTTCTACATACATTCAGAGAAGGAAAATAAATAGGGTCAGTGCAGAATAGTGCCTTCTTTCCTTTTTTCTTGTTACAAAGAAGAATGTATGATTTGGATCTATTTTAGTTTCTGAAGCTCTTTTTGTAATTGAGATTTTTCTGGCTTCACCCCAAATCTACAGCAGCAGAACCTATGTATGTGTTCAGCGGGGTTGGGAGCAGAATAGGGATATGGTGGAGGCTTAGTCATAGAAGAATGGAGGATATGGTGGGTTGAAGAGCTGGAATGACTACTGCAATCTAGCACCGTAGGTATTATCAAAACAATGAACAACCAATACATTTCAATAAATGTTTATTGAGCTCCAAGTATATGTCAAACACTGCTAGGGATGTGTTGTACTTTACTAACCCAGAAGCTTACAGTTCAGTAGGTGGCTCAGACAGGTAATGGATAACCAAGAGTGTTAGGGTTACTTATACAGCAAGAGTCAGCAGCTGGGAGTCTGAGAGACCCTTGTGAAGAGACCCCCTCTCCCCATACGTGGGGGAGATAAAGAGCTGAAAGGGAGTTTGGGATCACCTTTCTCACAGGAACGGTTGCTAAAGAAAGCTGCACTCATTTTAGATTAACATTCTAGTCTTGGCTCTCAGACTCTTTGGAGGTACAAAACAAAAAAAATCATCATAGTCAGTTAAAGCATGGGCCCTTGACATGAACTCTGCTTCCTGTCAAAGAAATCACATAATTATTTTTTTTAACTAAACTTACTTGGATTTCAGCACAGACTCATATTAGTCATTAGATGTGCACTCTTGCTCTCTCCCTCTCTTTTCTGGCTTTGCAAGCTGGACTTGGATGCAGAGATGAGGTGGTGAGGAGGGCCTGGAGAGATTTCTGTGATGGACCTTGGGGTACGGGGTTGGGGTCACCAGTCCCTGGCCTTCCCCATGGAATTCCCAGCCAGTGGTGGCAGCTCAGAGTGGAAAGTGGCAGTCTGGAATCAAGTCCAAAAGGATTCAACCCAACTCTAGGTGCCATGTCTCTCTACCACCCAGAGTGGCCTTTGGAGGACACTTCCTCAAAGAGGTGAGGAAACAAAAAGGGCAAGAAGGAGGGTGAGGGGCGGAGGAAACACTCATTTATTAGGTATGTACTCTATCAAGCACTTTGCACGCGATTGCCCTTAGTCCTCACCACATTGCCATGAATTACAACTTCATTTTCAACAGGGTGAAGGGTGAAAATGGAGGCTCAGAGGCACGGATGATAGCGACTTGCACAAGGACACATCACTGGTACGAGCAGAACTGGAATCCTTCCCCCAAACAGACCTCTTTGCAAAGCACACGTTCTTTGTAGTCCCGCCCTCTGATTCAACATTCTCTCCTGGTTGGGTGCAGCATCTGATGGAACTGAGATGTGGCTGGATGTTGGATGAGGCTTGCTGAGGAGGAGCCCCTCAAATTGCCAGTGGTGAAGGTGTCCTCTTCCAGGTCAACAAGGGAACTCTCTCTTCCTCAGAAATGTAACAATTCTCTTATGACTTGTAATTTCTCCTTCTCTCCATGGGTAAGTGGTTTTTAACAGTGGAAAAAAGGGAGAGAGTTTTTTTGTTTTTAAGAGAGACAGGGTTCTGTTACCAAAAATGTGGTGCCTGAACCAGTAGCCTTGGCATCACCTGGGCATCATTTCTTAGAAATGCAGACTCCCTGGCCACAGTGCTCCAGAATAAGTGCAATAATGTTTACTTGAGCCTTGGTGCCCAGCCTGCCATCCATAAATGGTGCTTCTTTTCTGCTCCCATCTTCCCTTCTCTTAAAAAAAAAAAAATGATTTTCTCTTTAAGAGTGAGCCCCCTGTAGAATCTGTTCTCTGAAAATGCCTCTGAAATCAGTGAAAGAAAATCCCTGTGAAATACTAGTTGCATATCCATTAGACCTGTGCTTTTCTTTAAAGAATTTATTTATTAATTTGTTTTTAGAATGAGGGGAAGGAAGGAAGAAGGAGAGGGAGAGAAACATCGACATGAGAGAGAAGCATATTTCATTTGCTTCTCTTGTGCACGCTGACTGGGAACCAAACCCACAACCCAGGTGTGTGCCCTGACGGGGAATTGACCAGGTGACATTTCTCTTTGTGAGATGACACTCAACCAACTCAGCCATACCAGTCAAGGCTAGACCTGTGCTTTTCAATACAGTAGCCACTTGCCACAGGTGGCTATTTCATTAACATTAACTAGAAAGTAAATAAAATGTAAAATTCACCTTCTCAGTCACACTAGTCATATAGGGCTAATGACTTCCACCTTGGAGCACAGAGATAGAACATTTTCTCCATCCAGGGAAGTTCTTTTGCACAGCACTGCTTAGAGATTCTTCTTATTTCTGCTGGTTTTTTGCTAACCCACAGCCCAGCTTCTTACACAGTAGGAGTTCAATAAATGCTCCTTGGCTTGAATTCCACAGCTTCATATATTGGAAAAGAAACATGGCATGAGAACCCCATGATTTGTTTTCCAGTTCCTGCTCTGTCTACTAAGGAGCCATGACCTTGGGTAAGTCATTTCCTCTCTCCTTCAGTTTTCTCATCTACATATTTAGAGAGGAAGAAGTAATGAGTACCTCATAGTAGTCTAGAAACTTTTGCACTTGTTATTTCTTTGATAGTTTTGTCAACCTTACAGCCTGTACGGTGACCAACTCAGTCGGATGTGACTGGGGCTGCCCCAGTTTTAAAAGTGAAAGTAC
The DNA here is from genome assembly GCA_007922815.1 of Macrotus californicus. Lineage (NCBI taxonomy): Eukaryota > Metazoa > Chordata > Mammalia > Chiroptera > Phyllostomidae > Macrotus > Macrotus californicus. The sequence continues at coordinate 27,077 of VMDR010004274.1, forward strand.
CATATGCTAAGAACCCCCTCATTCTCAGGCAAACCAAGACCTGTAGGTCCCTTCCAGTTACAAAATTCTATGACCCTGTGCAAGTCACAGGTGGGGTGGCAGGAACCCTAAAAGTTCTGCAAACAGCAGAGGGATGAAGTTAGGAGCTTAGGCTCAGGGATCATTCAAACCTGGGTTCTGATGCTGATGCTCTCACATGATTTCTACGTAAAATGGGCAAATTACTTAATTTCTCTGAGACTCAGAGTACCCATCTGCAAAATGAGACTGCTGGTAATTGTCCTTCCTTCCCTGCATTATTGTGAGAATCAGTTTGGCAAAGCTTTGCACTGAGAATTCTCAGAGCAAGGTTAGCGATTATTAATTCAGAAGATTGTGCAAAGTGGGGTAGGTCTGTCTTTAGGTAGACGGTGACTCTGACATTCATTTTTAGTCCAAAGTAGTGGCTGCAGAAAAGATGACTTGCTTATGAGCTGTTAAGCTTCTCTTTACCCCAAACTCCCACAACCCCTGACGCAGACTCATCTCCACTAATTAACAGCTCAAACAGGTTAAAGAGAGCTCACTTGGACGCCCCTGCTCCTGCTGGGGTAAAGCGACTCTGATGGGGCAAGTATAGTGAAACACAAGCTAATCATTCCTGTTGCCAAAGTAGGCTTTTGGCAGAGCCCTGTGAAGAAAGAGTGAGTGAAACAAATGTCCTGAATTGCTGAGACAGCATTGTAGTGAGACAATTAAATTTGGAAAAGCAAGACAGTTCCTGTAACTACCTCCCACACCCCCTACTCCAAGAACAAAAGGTTTTGTTGAAAGTATTCATATGGATATTAATACCGACACTTTAATGAGCCTCTCAGTAAACTCATCAGCAGTAATTACACCCAGCCATGGTGCCACCAGTGGGAAGGTACAAAATTGCACCTCCAAAAATCAGTCACTTGTAAGTTAACCCCACAGTCATGTCAAGCAGCCTACACTTGATGGCTGATTCACAAAGATTCTTTGATACTTCTGTAGTTAAAGGGGCCAGATCACCGTGGGAAGTCTGCAGAAAGGAAAAGTTCATGTTTACAAAAGACCTGCATGTCAGAGAAAGCAGTTTTGAGGAAATCAGGAACATAGCTCTATTACTGGGTTAGCGTTGGCAGCAATATTAGCACGGTTGAACACTTGCTAGGTACCTGCTGGGTGCCAGGCAGGGTGCAGAGCATTACATCCCAATGTAGTTAAATCATCACCTAAATTCCAGGGGCAGGATGTTTCTATGATACCCACTTTACAGATGAGAAACTGAGACTCAGAGAACATAAAGGGCTGTGTCCAAAGTTTCAGTGACAAAATGGCAAGGCTGGAGATTTGAACCAAGTCTCTAGGTGAGATTTGAGCCTCTCCTGTGAAATCGGGATAGATGAACACGTTGAGCTTTTTCCTTCTCATTTACTAAAGATAGTTTAGAGGTTGAATTTTGCCTTGGGTTTGGCCTTGACCCTTAGGATGTAAGTCCATAGCGGAAATACTGTCTGCCTTCCTAACCTTCCCCGTGCTCTTTCTAAATTTTCCCCCTCAGGCTCAGAGTTCACATGCAAAAGTGGGGCTCAGACCTCTCCTCCACTTCTCTGGCTTCCATATCTTTGTTCCGTCTTTTCCCTTGCCGGTTTCTGTAGTTGGTTATTTAGAGAAATAACACGGTCTGAGAGAGTCCAAGAATGAAAGAGAGTGAGAAAATACGAGTGAATGAAAGAGAAAATGAAAGAATAAAAAGGGGAAAATAAAAGCAACAAAGGGAAGATTAAGGGGGGGAAAGAGATGTAAATGAAATGGAAAGAGAAAGAGATCACACACTGAAGTCACCCAGACTTGGTTTGAATCAGTGCCTTTGCTACCTGTACAATTTTAATAAAGCTTTCTGACTCAGTTTCCTCATATGTAAAATGAGGATGAGACTTCTTATCTCACAAAATTGTTGTAAGAATCAAATAAAATAGTGTTTATGCATATCCTGCCACTTATTTCCATCCTTCATTCCCTCCTTCCCTCCCTGACTCCCTCCTCCTCCTCCCCCTCCCTCATCAAGCACCACCTAAACTCTAGGCACAGCCCAAAGCCTCTCTACAAACTTTACCAGTTTAGTCCTTGAAGCAACTCATGGCTTACATGATATTATATTCTCATTCTACAGTGAGGCCTAGAGAGGACATTACAAGCTAGGACATTATTACCTAGCAAGTGACTGTCCCAGCCAGAATTTCGATGCAGATCTGTCTTTCTCCTGGGGAAAGAAAGAATGAGGTGTGTATGTGGGTGGGAAGCCTCTGAACTGATGGGTTTTATAGTTTTCTTCTTTAGCTGTTTCACTGGAGGGCTGTTGAGAAAATTATCCAAATCATGTTAATGAGCAATTGAGCGCTGGACTTTCTCGGAGGGAAGATAGTTAACAAAAGCTTCTGGTTGGGGCTGGCAGCCAGGCACTGTGATCATTATCTCAGCTGATACCACTACAGGGCTCTCAGCTCAATTAGCTCAATTGCCTCCTCTCAGGGTGAAGTGGGGCTAATAAAACTTAACCACCTAGCTTGTGGGAGAATGATTCTGTGCTCATTGAAGTGCTTTTGAGACCATCTGGTGCTAACTGGTGTAATCACACAAGCCAAGGTGAGTCCTGGCTGGGCTCAGGGAGAGCCTCAAGTGCATTGAAAAAACCTTTCAAAGCTCTGGGGTCCATTCTTCAGAGGTGGGACTGAACCCAAGATCTATCACTGTGTTGGGTGTACCTCTCAACCTCTCTGAGTCCTGGTTCCTCCTCTATAAAATGGAGTAGATGCAATTAACATCCCAACAGAGGTGTTGGGCGAATATAAAAGAAAGATGTTGATAAAGGGCCATGTACACAGTAGGCACTCAGCAAACTTGAAGTTCCTTCTCCTAGAGCAGTTCTGTTTGGGGAGAGAGAAGCGGAAGGAGAGAGAAATGCAATCCCCACAGACAGACAGACTTATTTGCATCCCTTCTTTAGGGAAAGGACAGTTTCCCCATTCATATTTGTGGATTTCAGTAGGCAAATCACTTTTGTTGATGGTGTGGGTTTATATGGTTTTATCTACTTGGTCTCTTCCTTTTTCCCACTGCCTCATTATTACAGAAATTTGTTTCTGTGTTTTTCTTTCTCACCCATAGTCGCTCTTTACTGAGTGTTTATTCTGTGCTGCCAGGCACTGTGCTGATTACCTTCCTGAGTTAACTCATTTCACAACAATAATGAATGTGTTATCTCATTTTTCCTCTCATAACCCAGCAGAATAAGTATAATTGTTATCCTTATTTTACAGTGAGGAAACCAAAGCACAGAGAAGTAAAGAAACAGGTCCAGGGTCATAAAGTAATAAGAGTCATAGGAGGGAGAATTGAATCTCCAACACAGATCTGTCTGATTCCAACATGCTTTTAGCATGATTGGGGTCAAGAACTCTTTCTTAGATCATCTGGCAAGTATCCAGCTGACCAGGCTTTGGATGCATGAAGTTTTCATTCATTTCCCTAAAAGAAAGCTGCTTGCTCTCCATTTCTTCTCTCCCACTATCCACATACTGGAGGGTGGGGATGGTGGGGGTGAGCAGTCACAACCATGGGACGAGGGCAGCACTCTAGGAAGTGAGGGGACACCAAGCAAGAAGAAAATTGAGTCCTTGAATGCCTTGAGGGACAGAACCACCACAGTTCACTGTACTTGTCTTTGTGAACCAGCTGAAACAAAGTCCTAACTAAAAACACCTAGTATTGAACGGCTGAGGAGTCATTGGGAAGACTGAAGAAACAGAGGGTAGACTGAACCTTTAGAAATGGTCCTGAGTTCCTGGGCAATCCAGAGACCTTATAGTTCTTCTTGGACCCTCTATGAAATAGAAGTTTTGTTTTCAAAACTACTTCATCGCTATTAGAACTAGGAGAGCCAAGTTATGCCAACTATGGTCAGCACCAACAGAATGCCCTGTGCCCTGTTTCTTGATCCCCACAAATCAAACAACACCACATTGGGCCATCCACCAATAGAGCTACAGTTTTTAAACTAGATATCCTTACCACTGAGCTTGTCCCCTTGCTTCTGCCTTCCAGAATTCATGCTTAGGCATCTGACTGGCCAAATCTAAACCACATCCAGAGCTTAGCTGCAAAGGAGTCTAGGACATATAACTCTTACCTTCCTAGCCCCCACATCATAGGGATATGCACTTCAGGGGTGTCAAACTCATTTTCACTGGGGGCCACATCAGCCTCATGGTTGCCTTCAAAGGGCAGAATGTAATTTTAGGACTGTATAAATATAACTTCTTCTTAACAGTTAAGCAAGAGCTTGGCGCTGCCACCGGGTAGAAACAAGGTGCCGGGCAGATAAAACAAGGTAGAGGGCTGGATTCGGCCTGTAGGCCTCGTGTTTGCCACCTGTGCACTAGAAGGAGGGTGGGATGGATTTTGAGTGCTAATCCACTACATATGGCAAAGTAGATTTATTATATCCTGAGGGTATATAGTCACTCAACAGATATTTTCTACTGAGCATTTATTATGTGTCAGGCACTGCAGTAAGTACTGTGGTCACAGGTGAGTACTACACGGTCCTTACCCTAAAAGAGTTCTCCTGAATATTGGTAGCTTGGTGTTTAAAGTTCTATGAGGAAAGCCTGGAGTCCTGAGGGAAGGCCTACCAGGGTTGCTTAAACAGGTTTCACGTGTATAGAGAAGGAGAGAGCACTGCTCAGGGAGGGCTTGGGCAGGTGATGCCTGCACCTGGTCCTGAAGGTGACCTATCTCGCAGCTTTGTGACTAAGGACTTGGGCTCTGAGATGACACTGTGTTGAATCCCACTCTGCTAAACACAAACTAAAACCCTGAGTAAGGTCACTGGAATGCAAGGCAATGTTGTCTCCCTTCCCCGCCTCCTCCCAAAAAAGAAAAGTTCAAGCTGCTCTAACAAAGTACTACAGATTGGGTGGCTTGTAAACAATAGAAATTTATTTCTCACAGTTCTGGAGGCTGGAAGTCTGAGAGCAGAGTACCAGTATGGTCAAGGGTGAGGACCTTCTTTGGGGTCACTGACTTCTCTTTGTGCCTTTACATGGCAGAAGGGACTAGAGATCTCTATGGGGTCTTTTATAAGAGTACTAATGCTATCTGTAAGAGCTCTACCGTTGAGTCCAAAGCACCTCCCAAAGGCCCCACCCTCCTAATACCACCACATTGGGCATTAGGATTTCAAACTATGATTTTTGAGGAGATACATTCAGACCATAGGAGGAGGTGGCTTTATATTCAACTCTATAAAAATCAGGGTTTTAGTTTAAACAAAAAGATATATTAACTTGAAATAATACAAACTAATTTGATGTATAATGCCTTTGAGAGAGGAAGGTACTCAACCAGGATCGCACACGTAGAGATTGATGAAATTAGAATTAAACCCTTCTTCATAGCCCACTTCTTAGCTATGAACCACACCACTCCGTTTGCCTACTAGCTTCTCCCTGGTGCTCATTCCCTGCACTGCAGCTAATTTCCAGACAGCATTTCTGATGTTTAGGACTATCCCTTTCTTGTGTACTTTTGCCTCAAGCTGCACCTTTGGCCTCCCAATGTACCTCCTCAGGAGAGGACTCCTTGGCTTCAGACAAGTGGCCCTGGGGTGGCCCTCCTCTGATCTGGCCCTCTGTTCATTGGAGCTGGACTCAGTGTTTCCTGAGTCAGATAAACCCCAGTCTAAGGATGTCTTCAGGTCAATAGGAGCAGCCAGCACTGAAGACCCAGGTTTTCTTCCCCCCATGCATGCCTAAAGGCTGGGATGACCGCATCTGAATGAATATATAGGAAACTGAATTCTAATTCTAAACAGCTGAGCTGGTTAACACTGCCATAAACACTTCATATGTAATCACAGGTGATTCCCTTCTTTGTCATACAGCAGCCAGCATTTGACTCATTCCAGTACCTGTACCAATGGGAACCAATATCTAAGGGATTCCCAAACATTTCCCCTGCCACTGAGTTTTCAGAGATGCCCTGATATCAATGGCCTTATTGGTTTTCCCACCCTCCTTCATTTCTAAATCCACCTTTGGCTTTCTCTCAAACACTATTAGAATATGATTTTGGAACAACCCAGGGCTGGTGGATCCAATTCCCAGGCTGGAGTGCTTTATCTTACCCAGAAGTATTGACCTTTATTGAGAGATTAAGGTTCACCTTCCATGTTGCCTGAGACCTAGAATGCATTCACTTACAAAGAAAACAAAAAACAAAAAACATCCCCCTGAGATTCTAGGAAGACCATGAGCTGGATAGGCAACCTGAAGGCATGAAAGGAGTCCAGGTCTGGAAGTCTAAAGACCAGAACTGAAGCCCTAGTTCTGGTGCTGACAAGCTGTGTGAACTTTTGACAAATGATTCCCCCTACTCCTCCAGTTTCCTTAGCAGTAAAAATCCGGAAGTTGGCTAGACTAGATCAGGGCTTTTCAAATGTTAATGTGTATATAAATCTCCAAGGCTCTGTTAAAATGCAAGTTTTGATTTAGTGGGTCTAGGGCTGGTCTGAGAGTCTGCACATCTCACAAGCTCTCTGGTGGTGCTCTTGCTGTTGAACCATAGTTCATAGCTGGAGTAAGGGTCTGTTTCAGAAGTTGCCTCTAGCCCCTGCACTCTACGTACCTCATGCTCTTTTTAGTGGCATGAATAATACCTCTGGTGGGTTTAAGCATGTACTTACACACTCATTTGTTAAATTGCACACATCATACAGGTGGTTAAAAATTAAAACAATACAGAAATATAAAAACAGAATGTGGAAGTGCCCCTGTAATCCCATACCCAAGAAAGCACAATTGTTAATGGTATAAAAAGTACATAAGCCTATGACCACCCACCAAAAATTGCTCTCAGCTGCTCCTGCTCAATGAGCCTCCAGGACCTTTTTTGAAAGGACTTAAAGTTTCTTCTCCAGGTCAATCATTGCAACACGTCAGTGTGGTAGGTGACAAGGTAGTGCGTTTGGGCTTTATTAAGTGGAGGAGTGAGTTCTTTGTGTTGTGTTCTTAGATGGGGATTTAAAGTTCATGGTGACTTCAGAAAGGGATCTTCACAGAGCTAGGAGAAGGAGAATGAAAACACAATGGGCCAGAAGTTTGGTCACCTGGGGCTTTCCAAATAGGGGCTTTCTCCTTAATTTCTCTTTGGGGGCATTGCCTAGATATTAGGGGGGAAGTTTGACATATGTTTTCCCTAAAAAATGCCCTGTGACATCAAAGAGTCATCTAAGTGAACCATGAAAAGTGAGAATTTCTTCAGCAAGGGGCTCTGGACCAATTGGTTCTGGCTACCTAGAGCAGAATCCTCTTAGTCCAGGAGATCCAGGAGAGGGAAATGCTTTGTCTTCTGCCACTGTCAGCACACAGATGAGAGGGCCAGATGCACACTCTGGCTCTGCTGCTGTTTTAGCAGACTCCTGAAACAAGGTTCCCCCATTGCCCTCAGGACTGCATTCAAACTAGGATGGCTGTTCTTGGCTTGGTACCTTTCCTTCTTCTCTAGTATCTTTCCCTCTCCCAATTCAACAGGATGAAATCTTGATGTTCTTACAAAAGCAGTTTCCTCACATAAAGCCTGGGCTTTCTTGTCTCTGGATGTTTTATAGGCTGTGCCCTCTTCCTTTAACACATCCCTGATTCTGTCTTCTTCCCACATCCTTCACCCATCTTCCCTTTCTGCTTGCCAAGTGGAGTAGCATGGCTCTTCTCTCTGCTGGATGTTATAATGCTCCTGTAATAACATTTCTTACACATATAATGTGATATTTGTCTCCTATGTTAGACCAGAGATCCTTGAAGACAGATACCCTATCCCATTTAATTATCTCCTTCTACAGCATAAGGTTTACTCATCAAATATTTGTTGAATGAGTAAAAGAAATTTAATTTACTCAAGGAAATTTAAAATGATAATCATTAAAAATGGTTGCATGAATTAATTTCTGGTTAATTGAAGATTTACACATAAAGAGAGGGTCATTGACTCATTTGCTTCATGGACAAATTTTGACAAGGCAGCATGGAAAAGATACTGGACTTGAAATCAGAGAGACCCAAGGCTACCAATTATATTGTATGTCATTAGACAAGTACTCAACTTATCCGGGCACCCTTCTTTTCAATAGGGAAAAAATGATTCCTGTCATTATCTTAAAATTAAATGAGATAATAAACTTGAAAAAAACCTCTAGTGATATGTGCAAATATCAGCACTTGTTTTATAATGGACCACTTAAGAAGATTAAAGAATAAATATACCAAGCAACTGTCACCAGTGTTGGAGTCAGCTCCATATATAAGTTATGAAGATGTTGACTCTCAGTTGCAACCCTCCTCTACCTCCCCCATCCCCTTATACACACATTTCAGTTCTCTATTCTGAGACACTGGGCTGAGACTCTACAAACCAAATGCCTTCTTTGCCAGCAGCTCCCTTGTAGGCTCTGCTAATAGGGGATGCTAGAGAGAGACTGCAAGACTGCCAGAGAAAGAAGAGGCTTGCTCCTTCCTGTTCCTGTCAGTGTCACCCCAGCCTTGCTTCTTCATCCTGAAAGCAGCAGTTTCTTCCAAGGGCCAGTTTTCCAATCTTGGAGAAATCAACTTCATTGCACCCTCTTGGAGACACCAGCACTAGCTACTGGCACTCCCTCCTAAGGGGTCTGGGTTGCAGCACCACCTGCAGACTCCAAGCTCAGAGACCTTAGCACCAGTGAGCAACACTCCTTGAGTCTCAGTCCTCAGGGCCTCTTCTTCAAATTTGTACATTTTAATAATTCCAATCTCTTCCTTTGTTCCACTGGTGCTAGAGGCGGTAGCAGCTTCCTGCAACTGTTACCAATACCTTCCATTACTCTTTTTGCTATATTAATTCTTTAACACTAAGTTAACAATTTTTTATATTATATTCTCTATGTTAAAATAACTGGTGTGTTTTCTGTCTCCCAACTGTATCCTGAACCAACCCTCTCGCTGACATACTGCACTAGGTTTAGAGAGGAAATAGGAGGAGAGCTTGTGCAGAAAGGAGCTAAAGAAACTCTGGTAGTCCTTTATGAAAGCTCCTTGAAAAAGTCTAGAATGTTCCCATGCTACACAGCTTCTAAGATGCGCCCCCTGATCCCTACATTCTGGTATTCATGGTGGAATTGATAAAATGGCACTTCTGAGATTAGGCTAGCAAAAAGACTATGGCTTCCATCTTGTTGGAATGACCATGCTTTCTCTTAGATTGCTCACTTTGGGGGAAGCTAGCTGCCATGTAGGTTAGGCAGACCGGTAGACAGACCCACATGGTGTGGAAGCAAGGTCTGTAAACACCTGAGTGAACTTCGAAGCACTTTGTCCCCCTCTCCTGTCTAGCCCTCAGATGAGACTGCAGCCTCAGCTGATGATCTGACTACAAATTCAGAAAAGACCTTTAGCCAGAGGCACCCAGCTAAACCACACCCAGATCCCTGACGCACAAAACTGCAATAAGAAATGTGTGCTGTTTTGAATCAGTAAGTTTTGGAGTAATTTGTTATATAGCAATAAATGACTGATAAAGTTCCTTTTATTGAGAAACTATGGAGTACAAAAGGAAACATTTTTTTTAACTTTATTTTCTGAATCAGTGAATATGAAAAATTGGACTAAGAATCAGCAGTTATACATAATTTCATTCAATTGAATATTTAGTTCCTACTATTTCATTTTCTCCAAACCTTGGTTTCCTTTTTTTGTGAAAAGTGCACTGGTGGAGGGGGGACTGGGAAAGAAAAACTGAACTACATATTTCTAAAATACCTTCTGGCTCTAATTTACTTCTGGGCATACCCAATAAATAGGGTAGATAGGCTAGATGAATGGGCCAGCTAAACAAAAAATACACATAAAAAAACTCTAGGTCTCATTTTTTAAGAAGCTTATGAGGTCATTGAGATGACAAGATGTGGATAAAATTTAGTAACCGAGACAGACCAGAAATAATCAGGATTCTTGTTTGCAAACAACAAACTTGCCACTGTAAATTAACCTCTTTAACAGCTAGCACAAACCACCAGTGCTTTAACCTTATACAAGTTAATTTTTTGGCACATGGAGAGGGAGAGACTCTGTTCTACACACTCATTCAAGAACCAGGAGCTCGGGCTCCTCCAGTCTTGTGGCTCTGCCCTCTTCTAGGTGACTTCAGCAAACAGCTGGGGAAAGAGACAATAGCAGACAGTGTGAGAGGTTTTCATGGGCTAGCCCTGGAAGTACATAACTTCTTTTCACATACTTATTGGCCAGAGATCAGTATGTGGAACCAAAGAACTTCAGGGAATTCTGGGAGATGTAGTTAGCTACGTGCCCAGGAGAAAAAGGAAGTGAAGTTTAGTGAATATATAGCAATGTCTGCCACAAACAGAAACCAATTCTTGTTGAATGAGGTAAAAAAGAAATAGATTGAAGTGGTATTTGCATAGATAATACTACTAAGTAGAGTTGTACAGGTTGTGTCTTACAGAAAAGCACCTGGATGAGGGAGAGTAAGTGGAGGCTGTGCTCAGCTTGGGGGAAGGTTTGCTTCTTTCTAGTGATCTACCAGGAGATCTTTCTGAAATTTGTACAAAGGCACTGCATGTGCTAGGTAACCCTGTGCCTAGCTCATTGAATAACTGGGAAGACAAAAGGAAGAGGCTTGGGAAGGACAGAGAGCCCAGTGCTTGCACAAGAACAGTCTATTCACCACGTTGCTGCTGACAATGCCATCACTGAACATTCAATGACATGCTGATAGCCCCGCTGGAAACCCATGATGTCCCCAAAGGATGTCCAAAGCATGGAGGCCAAAGCAAAGCTTGGCTTCCTTGGGTTCTTGTGGCAACACGTTCCACATATATAGGCATAGCATCCCAGTTCATATACTGGGTGACACAGAGGCTGTCAGTTTTAAATGGAGTCCCAAGCAGGACAGAGTTTCTCAGGAGATGAAGCCTGAAATGCAAGCAGCACTGCCCCTCAGGCCATTTGTCCTGACAGATGACACGATGTAGGAGGGAACACGGTAGGAAAAGCTTCACTATGAATCCTATGGCACACTCCAGTGGGAGAATCACAGTGTATGTTTCTGGAATTCTGAAGGAAGGTCCCACATCTGCGGCAGAGAATTATACAGTTAGGTCATCAGTCCAAGTTTGGTTAAAAACAGCAAATAGACAAACAAAAAAAAATGGAATCAACAAAGTGAAATTACTAGAAATGACCATAACAAGAAACATCATGCCCGCACAGTTCAAATTATTCGGGAGATCGGTTCAACCACTCCTAGTATGTATTAACCAGAGGGACCTGGTTTATTTAGAGAGGTAGAACACTGAGCACATAGTAGGTGTTTAAAAAATAAAAGCTATTGAATTAATAACTACCTTGGTAGAATGGGCATTTTGGGGGTTGCTTAAGGTGAGAAAATTCTTCTTAAATCGGAGCAGGGGCATGGCTTTGCCCCCAAGAATAAATTATTTTCTTCCTCCACCCCAAGCAGCCAGAATAGTGCTTCTTAGCATCTTGCCCAACCATGGTGCATGCATATCAGCACCCTGAGTTAAACAGCATGAAGGTTAGAGCCCAGATGACATTGCTTAGAACAAAGTCCCCAGGTCCTGTCCAGCTGTCTCTAAGACAGGTATCTTACTGGTTGGGAAGCTCTGCACTGGACCATGAACAATTGACCTATGCTGGCCCAATCAGATGCTTCAGCCCTGGACTTTAGATGCTAAGGGAATAGATCCTAGTTGTAGGGTCAGTTGAAGAAATTGCCATTGCTGAGCAGTAGTAGATGTGAAATGCAGCACTTTGTCTTTTACTTTGAAGGAACTATCCCAGCATGTCCTGGACCACTAAATGCCTAAGAACTTCACTGAAGTGACAGGTCCCTGAATCTTGTCTAGGGTTGATCTCCCACCTTCTGGAGTGCATGTGTCTTTCCAAGGCCTCCAGTGGTCTTGCCACTGTTTGTTCCTCTTATCCAATCAACATGATATGATCAATGTAAGGGACCAGCATTCTGTTCCCCATTTCACTCAGGGTATATTACAACAGAGACCAGGTAAGTTACCATAGTCCTGAGAAAATGAATATTATCATCTTTCCCATGTAAATGCAAACCATCTCTAATCTTCTTTTTAAATTGAAATGGAAAAGAATACATTCACCAAATCAATGGTGGCATATTATCATATCCCTGAGATCCTACGAATCAGTTCTAGCAGGGTTGCCATGTTTGGCACAGCTGCTGCAGTCAGGGATACTGCTGAATTAAGTCTGTGGTAGTTTTCTACCTCCAGGATCTATCAGCATTTTGCAGGGGCTAGACTGGTGAGTTATATGGGACCACCACTCCTGCAATTTTCAAGTGTTTAAATGGGAGACTAACTCCCTCCTCACCCAGGATGTTGATTGTTTTTGATATACTGCCTTGGCTGGGTTGGAGGGCAAGCAGTTTCAGAGTTTGTCTCTTTGTCTTTCCTGGCATGATAGCCCTTAGTCCACCACCCAAGGATCTAATGTGGGATTACTCCAATTGCTAAATATAGAAATTCCAATTATATACTCTTGGACTGAAAAAATTACCACTCAGTGGGTCCATGGGCTCAGTGGGCTTACGAGCCAGGCTTTAGCCAGGATTTTATTTATTACCTGTCTCCTGTAGGCGGGGCTGGCTACACAATTTGCAGAGCCCAGCACAAAATGAAAATGCAGAGATCCTTGTTCAAAAAGCAGGAAAAAAAGTGCCATTAATGGTACATATAAAGATTTTCCTTTCTTCTTTGTGTTGTATCTCAGTTTGTCATGGTGATTTTTTTCTATTCAATGTAGGTTAATAAAACTAAAATCTTGAAATTACCAGCATTAATTTTATCATTCATCATGCCAGCTTTAAATACAAATATCAAAATATTCAACCTGTATGCAAAATCACCCAAATTACACATCTGTATTTCAAGGCTTGTCCCTAAGGGTGCCTCAAGATGGCCACAGAGGCAAGTCTAAGCCAGATTCAGAAAAGTTGGAGGGAGAAAAAGAAGACTCCCCCTTTCTCCTTCCTACCAAGCCTGGAGCAGGCAGATAGAGCCCTCCTGGGCATGAAGATATCTGCAGAGTAGTGCAAGCTGGCCTTGCAAAGCAGGGTGCACATTCTCTCACTCTGGCCTGATGGGGCTCCCCTTCTCAGCACTGCTCTACTGACGTGCCTTGTCCTGACTGGGGTGGGGGAGGTCAGGGTGTAAGGAAGTCGAGCTAGGCATGTTAACTTCCCAGTCTGCCATCCCAGCTCATGGAAGATAGGCAATCACCAAGGATCTTTAAACCTCTACCCTTGGACATGCTTGGCACCTGGGTCAGGGTTAAGAAAGAGTCCTGCCTCTGGTAAGACACAACCTCTGGTCCCTCACCCACCAGGTATACTGCAATACTACCAGCACAAGACAGCGCTGCTTGCTCCCATGCCTTGCCCCAAGATGCTATGGGATGCTTGGTCCCAACTCTCCCTCTGCCTGTGTCCAGGTCTCTCCCAAGCTGGGGGACAGCAGTGATTGCACAACATGGAGGGGTAGCCTGGATGGGCCCTGGAGGGTGAATGAGCAAGGAAGCAGGTGGCAGAGAACTCGTCCTGGGGAGGCAGTGGGGGGTGAAGGTCATGCTGAGTTTCACTGTCCCGTTAGTCTTCAATCATAAAACAAATTCAAAGACAACGGTATTAAGAGTTTCAAGACAACAATCACAGAGCAGGCCCTTCTAAGTATGTGGCCTAATGTGGCTATACTGGTCACATGGCCGGCCCGAGAATCTGGCCCCCACTCTAACAGGGAACTGCTGATGACTCTTTAGGTCTCTGGATATTGATGTCAACTCAGACTTCGTGTCCAGCAGTGCTCCAAATGTCTGGATATTCCCCTTTCACCCAGAATACAGTCACCCAGGTTAGTGGTCATAGGTCCATTTAGGAAGGGACTGGGAGAAGCATCACAGCACATACCTGTCCAGGTATGGCAGGGTGTTTCCTCCTAGGGACCCAGTCACCCCTTTAACCAACGGGTTCTGGATCTGAAAATTGACTCAGGTATGGGAACTGAACAAGGATCATGACTTTTTATTAAGGTGACTGCCCTCAGCCTCCTACCCCTCCATTTTTGTTTTTTCTGGCAATGGATTTTAAGCCTTGTTGACTGTCCATCTATTTTGCTCCTAAAGACATCATGTGTGATTAACCATCTCCTCAACTCCCTGTGGGTCAATCTCCTTGGGTACCTCTTTGACCTTGCTGGTCATTCCAGTGATCATGCTCTCCTGGGTTCTGGTGCTTGAGCACCATCACCTGACCTCTACTACCTGAGTGGGTGGGTTGGGTGGGTGGGCCATCATCCCCCAGGGCTATTAAAGAGGCCATTTCTGTGATTGCCTCTGCTGCCCTGATACCTGGCCCACAGAGCTATCTGGCCCGCAGAGCTATCTGACCCTTGTACCAATGTCATGCTCCTCTACTCAGTGCATTCCTGATGGCCTTGAAGAATAGTGTGTCTTCTGGTTGGGCTTCTGACCTTATATATTACATTAATTCCACCATGCTTCATCTCTCAGCTTCTTTGCTCCTTCCCCTACCATTTTCCAGGACAATTTGGGCAGTTTCACCTCCTAGAAAGTTGACCATCATTGTTCCAGGATTCTAACAGCTATTCTTGCGGTGAGTGTGCCTCATCCCAGGGTCCTTCCTGGAATGATAAATTCCATGTCCCCAAAACGTGCTTCCAAGGAGATGAATTCTTGCTTATCTGGTATTATTTTCTGGCTTCCTTGATCAAGCAGCTTCAAAATCCAAACCCAAGGGTGGTCTGCTGGCTGCTGTTGGTACATAACAGCTCTTCGCAAGCTCTTCTCTTTAAGTGTGTAGCCACTTTCCTACCTTACTAGGCCCAGCATGTCTCCAGCTGGGGCATGCAGAGATTTACCCTGGGTACTGGCTCAGAAGCCAGCAGAGTCAACATCTTCAAAGACACCCATGCAGAATCCCTGTCTCATATTTCAGGGTCCCAGGTTTTCACACCCAGACCCTGTCCTTCCCATAACAGACCTGACATGACTGAGCAGTCAGACATGTCTGGAGCTCTGCATTCTCGCAGGTGGGACTTCCACGTGCTCCTCAGTTGGGTTTGCTCTTCAATCACAAGTGCTGAGGGCCTCTGTGTGAGCTGGCACAGAGGCAATGACTCTGACACTTACCCACTAACTGCTTGTTAAGTGCCTCCACCTCTCATTATTCTTCCAGAGTGTTAGCACAACTTAGTAGTAACCAGCTAACAACCTGGTCTTTTAGGCATGGTTCTCCCTAGTTTTCAAGTGTTGACATCATTGAATTTGCCATGGCATCATGGCATCCCCTCCACCACAGTATTTTCCCAGGTCACCACAGACAAACTCTCATTAGTTAAGCCAACACCTTGTTCCAGGGCCCATCTATGTCTCACCGGGCAGCCATGATGTCCCCTTTTCCAGCTGCATGTGGTGGATGAGCCAGTCTCAAGTCCCCATCTCATCGTCTCTTTCTTTAGGCTACTTTCAGTTCCACGTATGTTATTTGGGGCCTCTGAGAAGCATACACAGGTGGGCAGCAATGTGTGAGAGATGAACGTGCCTATAAGCAAAAATGAGGAGGATGCTGGGGGACCCAGAGAGAGTGTTAGACCCTGATGCTGGTCTGACCCAAAGTAAAGGAGAAGGAATTAAGGAAGGAAATGTTGGGTGGAAATGTCTTAGTTTACTGAGTAGTCCCAAGGGAAGTTTGACAAAGTTGTTGGGACTTCTGTGCCAGTGGTGCTCATCAGAGGGGACCCCTGTCTCCCAGCAACCCAGTATGTTCAGTCACTGGCTGGGAGCAGCAGTGAGAGCATAGCTCAGGGCCGAATGCGGTGATGGACTTCTGAGCCCAGCAGTGAGGGCCCTTATGTTCTAGGCAGTCAGTAATCTGAGTAGCCCCTTCTCATGTCCACCATGGTAGCAGACAATCAGAATGCTTGAACTTGATACAAAGTGTTTTAAAAATCAAGCCTCATTCACCATTCCAAAGAGTGAAAGGGGTAAAGCCCACTAGATTCTGGTATACCATTTACACAAACGTGAGAAATATCTCCACAAAATTTTAGCTAACCCACAGATCTTTAAAATTATTAATTTCATCAATTAAAATCTATTTCTAATACCTATTATGCTAATTAACAAAACTTTGGTGTTGAATGGAATTAAAGATCACTGAAACATTGTCTCTGAAGTATGACCTCTTGACTAAATAAATTCCCCTGACTACACAATTGCTACGTACCCCTGGAGTGTGTTTTCCTGCTTAGGGAAACAATACATCTCAAGGCATCAAACAAAATAAACCTGCGGATTTACAGAGCTCACTGAATCTATACTGAAGCACGTTAAAACAAATTAGAGACGATAATGACACTCATATGTGGCAAAAATAATAAAGGGAAGCAAAAATGATGAAAACCTTGGAAACGTTGAGCTAACTAATCCTTAGAACCGTGAATGGTAGACATTATTATTATTATATTTCACCAAATTAAAACTTGGTAGAGTTATAGTATTTTGGAAAGAAGGCTTAGATGTTATAAAATAACCAGGATTTCCTCCTTTCTCTTTGCCTGCATATGAACAGAAGCAAGCAGAGGATGAAGCTAATGTTGTCCATGTTAGAAGGAAGTCTGGACCTGCTTGTGCTTACATATCCAAGGTGTGTACGGGTAGGTGGCTGGATTAGCTGATACTAGAAGGGGAGCTACACCCCTGACTGTGCAGAGGTGTGTCAGGTGGAGAGCTGGGGAAACACCGACCTGTCAGATGGAACTTTGTGATTGATTGTTATCTGTGTGTCAACATAACAATGAACATTTACACAGTGCTTTGCCATTTACAAAGCTTTTTCCCCACGAAGCATTGTCTCACTTAATCCTCACAGCCCTATAAAGCAAATAGTATTTCTGTCTCCATTTTCCAGACAAAGAAATATGTGACTCAGAGATGAAGTGAGCTTTCTAAGGTGCACAGTCATTTATCATGAAGCCTGAATCGCAGCCCTGTTCTCCTGCTTCCCAGAGTCACAGCACGCCATCACTGGCTCATGCCCAGGAATCAGGTGGCATTAGGACACATTCTGTGCTCCCAAAGGGCCTTTGTCTGCAAGGATTCCTTGAGCATACTTGGCACCACTAGGAACTCTGAGAAGATAGAGATAAAGTACACAGTATGACCTTTACCCTGGAACAATCTCCACTTGTAACGTTTCTCTTTTTTCTTGTTGGAACAATTTTGGAGTTACAGAAAAGTTGCAAAAATGGTACAGAGATTTCTATATACCCTTCACCCAGCTTCTGCTGGCATTGTACAGTATATTTGTCAATCCTAAGAAATTAACCTTGGTACGTTACTATTAACTAGACTACTGGTGTGATTGGGATTTCCCCTTAATCTCCTCCAGCCTGTGACAGTTTCTCTTTCTTTGTCTTTCATAACCTTGACCTTAATGCTGATCAGGTATTTTGGGGAATGTCCTTCAGTTTGTGTTAATCTGATGTTTCTTTTGTGATTAGAATGAGGTTATGGATTTTGGGGGAGAATACAGAGACGATTTGCCCTCTCATCACATCACATTAGTGGTTACCTCATTCAACATGGCTTTGCACTGGTAATGTTAGCCTTGAGCCGTTTGGTTAAGGCGGCGTATTCCAGGTTTCTCTACAGGTAAGCTCCTCTTTTCCCTTCCCATTGTCTAGTCACTGGAAGTGAGTCACTCAGTCTAACCCACACTCAAGGGCAGGGGATTCAGTTCCACCTCTGGGGAGAGGAGTAGCAAGGAATTTAGTACATATGTTAAAACCGCCACAGTAATTAATACATTTTTAGGGGAAGATAGTTTGAGTCTAGGCAAGTATTTTGTTTCTCCTCTATTTCATCATCCATCAGTGGATGCTGCCTGAGGCAATTATTACTGTGGGGTGCTAATGCTGATTTTCTCCTTCTCTCCTGCCTTTTACAAGTATTATTGGAAGCGTTCCTTAAGGCAGATCGACTCTTTCCCCTCACTTATTTATCATTCAGTCAATCATTTATCTATGTCAACATGGACTCATGAGTATTTATTTTATTTGGGGGTTGTAATCCCATGCAATTGTTATTTATTTTGTTGCAATGGTCATTGATTGTGTTGCTCCAAGTGTTCTAGCCTTCACCATTGGGAGCTCTTTCCAGGTTGGTTCCTATGGTTTTTTTGGACTTTCCTCATTCTCCCTTTTTTTTCTTTTGAATACTTGCTTTTTTTTCTGATGCTATATGATACTCCTGGCTCATCTTGTAGTTCTCCAAGGAGTCCTGGTTTCTTTTATGGGAGAATGGTGTTTAGAAACCAAAGCCTGCACAATAAAGTTATACTTGTTGCTATTGGAGTGTCCCTGCTTCTAGACCCTCTCAGGGAACAGAGCTAGGAAAGGCATGTATGTCTACTTACCTGCATAAACACTCACCTGTACCCATGGGTATCTTACTTAAACTAAACGGAAGCTTGTGCTGATGTCTCCATCCAACCCAGCTCCACAGGATTCATTCAAGCATCTGACTGTTGCTTATTTGTTACTTCTTTCTCCACCTGTGAGAAATGCCAAAGGAGTTTTGCACACTGAAAAAATGATTCAACAAACTTGTGGATGATAAACTGTCTCTGAGTGAAAGAAATACAAAGTAGAACAGGAGACCAGACAATCCATCTGTGGGACTACTGGCAACTCTTGTGCAGGACAGATTTGCCCAAATGGAAGAATCTTTGGAGGATGTTAAAAGTATTCAGAAAAAAACACCACATTTAATTCAAAACATATTTATATTATCTTGTGTGTCCTGCTTCCCCATTACTTCCCAAGTAAATAGCAGGGTCTTCTTTGTATGCCCGGGATTAGAATCCCACCTAGTAAAAAAACCTCATTTTATAGGTGAGAGTACCTGAAGCTCAGAGAGGGAAGGATCTCACACAAAGTCACACAGTAAGTCAGCAGCGGAGCCAGAAGAAGGGCTCACGTCTCCCAACTCACAGGCCAGTGCTTCTCCAAACAGCAGACTGTGGCAGGAGAGGGAGACAGCCGCTGTGGCTGTGGGGTACAAATGCTGCTCTTTGACAAGGGTCTTCAGCTGCCATGATGAAAACCGACACTCTTTATTGAGTGCTGCTTCTGTGTAAGGCACTAAGTTAAGCACCAGTATCTCCTTAAATACGGTAACACTACAAGGCAGGTATTACTGTGTCCATTTTTCAGATTAGCAAACTGAAAATGCAAAAGTTCATAAACTGGCCCAAGCTCACAGGCAGACCTGTGATCCAAGCCTAGACCCACAGAGTAACCACTGAGGTGGTGTCTCTGGGCTTCTGACTCTCAGACCAGCTTGCCACTGAGCTGTGGAAGCTGCCTCTGCTGCCCTCCAGGAGGAGGTGTATGTCTCCATCATTGCTAGGGGATAAGCAAGTGCTGGCCTGAAAGGGGCTAATTATGACAGTAGCCAGAGATGCCTTTCAAAGTTGCCACACACAGGTGGGCAGTGTGCTGGGAAGCTGTGCAAACATGCACTGCCTGCTGTGTACTTCCCCCTAACACACACACATACACACACACACACTACCCTCCCTTCCTATTGTGATTCTACCCCACTGGTTGGCTCTGCATCCTTAGCAGGTCATTGGAAAAAAACAATTTAAAAATTAAAAAAAAGATTTTAATTACAGTTGACATACAATATTATATTAGTTTCAGTTGTATAACATGATCGTTAGACATTTATATAACTTAAGAAGTGATAACCCTAATAAGTCTCGTACCCCCCTGACACAATTCATAGTTATTACAATGTTATCAACTATATTCCCTACACGGTACTTCACATCCCTGTGACTGCTTTGTGACTGCCAATTTGTACTTCCTGCTCCCTTCACCTCCTTCACCCAGTCACCCAACCCCTTTCCCATCTGGTGACTGTCAATTTATTTTCTGTATCTATGGTTTGTTTCTGTTTTGTTTGTTCACTTAGTTCATGTTTTTAGATTCCACATGTAAGTGAAATCATATGGTGCTGTAGGTGGTACAGTATTCTAAACAGAGCACAGCTCAGAAGTCAAGAAGGTCTGAGCTCTAACTCCAGATCTGTCCTTTGGAGCTGCGCCTCCAGGGGACTGTGTGACTTGGACACATTACCCAACCTTGTGAATGGGATGAAATACCTGACTTGTATTAGTGGAGTCAATAACGAATATACCTTGAACTTCTCTTCTTTATTTCCCCCTCTCCTGCTCCAAATCCAAGCCATTGGCATTTTAGCTGGGATTATTGCAGGAAACTCCTAACTGACCTTCTTGGGCCTTTTTGGTTCCCTTTCAGAATTGCCACATTATACCCAGGAATAATCTTTCGCAAATGGGAATCGGATCAACTCAGGGCTCCTGACACTCCCCCAATACTGTTATCAACAAACAACCCCCAAGGGATTTTTTGTTGCTGTTGCACTTAGGACAGAATCCCCATGTTCTCCGTGTAAGGGCCCACCTCTCCACCTCCTACGGCTTCACAGACTCTGCAGCCCAGCTCCCCTCTGCCACTGCCTCCTAAGCAGAGGGTCTGTCCTACCTCGGGGCCTTCTCACCTGCTGTTCCAGCTGCCTGAGACTCGCTTTTCCCTCTTTCCCCTGGCTGACACCTACTCATTCTTTAAATCTCAACTAACCTCCCTCAGAGAGGCCCTCCCTGAATGCTTTGTTTAAATCCTACCTGCCTCTTTCATGTTTCATGCCCCTCTTTTCCTTTGCAGCCCCCAGCATGACTTATAATCATGCATTTGATTGTGTGATTCCTTGTTTAATGTCTGTCTCTTCCCACATGGGGAAAGCAAAGAGTGTGTCTCTCTTACTCTTTTTTATCTATCCCTGGGGTCAGTCACAGTACTTGGGACATAACAGGTGCTCAAGAAACACATTATGTATGAAGAAATGAATGATGAGTGGTCACATGTACAACACAGGTATTGGGCACATAGGAGACCTTTAATAGATCTCTGTAGCTGTGTTCCTGTTCTTCCTCCTGGTGCATGCAGCCAGAGCACAGTTCTCAAGAGTGGGTGGGGTCTCTCCCTCACCCCAATTCCCAGCATTAAGGAGAGGCCCCCACCCTGACCCTGTGGGGTTGGCTGGGTGCAAAGCCCCTGAGGCTGCAGATCCCAGTTAGGCAGGGCCAGCGGCAGGCCCTGCCACCCCGGAGAGCAGGAGTGGCCTGCAGGGAGTAGGGCAGGGCTGCTGGGAACAGGCCCCCTGGGTGCTCGTCAGACTCAAACCCTCCCTGTCCTTTCTTCCCCCAAGCAGAAAGCAGTTTTGCCCTGGCCACTGGCAATTGAGCTGCTGCTTGTTTTAAGTGCTGCTAGGCAACTGGCCTGTTTTTGCTTATTTACCTCCCCTGGGCCATTTCACAACACTTTGTAATAGGCCCTGCTCTCTCTGGTGCACATCTGGTTTGGATTTAGCCTGTCAGAGTCCCCTCTGCAATGAGAGCTTGTACTTTCCCCAGCAGTCACCAGGACGAACCCCTGTGGCTCCAGCTGCCAGGCCTCCTCGGTGTTGGACCAGGATGGGCCAGATGCCTTTCACTGGCTCAGCCGCGTCCCCTCTCCACCCTGGACCTCCCACTCCCTTTTCCACAGTATACACATATCGAAGCTTAAAGGTGGGGGCATGTTGAGAATGAAAAGACTGGTGAGGGTTCGAGGAATATTAGAGGGAAAAGGGTGTCTAAAGAGAATAAAGTTTGAGCCCCAAACCCCACCCACAAAGAGGGGAATCGACTTACCCAAGGAGACACAAAGAGACAGGAACAGACCCCAGACCAGGTTCCTTGCTATCTCTCTCCCTCCTCCTGGAGCCTTCCCACCAAGAAAACCACCTTAGGGTTAAAGTGGGTTATTTGGTTTGAAATAGATTGGTAGGTTTACCTCTCTCCCCAACATAACCTGAAACTTTCTGGTGGGGGTTCTGTAAGGGAATTAGAGGTTTTGTAGATGTCATTGTAGGGAGAGAATGAAAGTTTCTGATTTTCCCCCCACCTACAGAGAATGGGCAGGGGCAGGGGCAGGGAGGGACAGGTGAGTGACATAGGATTGGGAAGAAATATAGAGTGCCTCTATCTGCTCTTCCCTTCCCCGTGTTCTGGCAACGTATCACATTCAGAGTAAAACCCAAGGTTCCTACAATGGCTTACAAGGCTCCACAGAACTGGCCGTGTTATCTCTCTAATCTCATCATGCGCTCCCCATCCTTGCACATTCAGCCCCAGTGATTTGTGCCGAGGAGGAGGAAGAGGAGGAGGAAGGCTTCCTTGATGCGAAAGCCACCGGCAGCTGCGCAGACCTCGTGAAGAGACCTAGGACTGTGTTTCACACCCACTCTCTATAGGCTGAGCTGCACTGGGCAGGGCGCAAAATGCTCAAACTGCACAAAACATACAAAGCTCTTCGTCTTTCTCCACTGCACATAGCTGGCCCTGACCTGTGGTGGTTACATTATCTGTTTTTTTGTCAGTCTTTTTCTGCAACATGTAAGTTTCTTGAGGGCAGGGTCTTTGTTCCATTTATTGTTACGTTTTTGTACTTAGAACAGTTTTGCACAAAGATTGGGCTCAGTAAGGATTTATTGAATGAATGAATGAATGAATGTCTTTCCTTCAAGTTTGATTACATGGTGCTGTTTCCTTATATTTACCTCTCATCGACAATACAAAGCACTGATCTATTTTCTTGGAGTGTAAGTCTATCCTGAGTGCCCTTGACTTTTGCTTCTGGCTCTCCGTGGTCCTGCCCATCTCTGAACAGCTGGAGCCATCTGCCTGGAACACCCCTCCCCATCCAACTCTGCATCTCCTGGTGGGGTTTGACCTGGTAACTTTCAGTGCTAGGTTGGATCTCTTGGCACTTTCTGCGTCCCTCTCTGTGGTTTGCCATAATGGTGATGATTACTTTTCAGGCTGCTCCACATTGATTAATCAATAAGGGCTAAGGGGACCAGATGGCCAGCTGTGCAGCAGCTGAGCAGCAACCAATGATCCCTGTCCTCTAAGGTTTCCTATTGATTCTTCTTCAGGTTTGCTTTGTCAGTTATGGACCTCTTGTTGTGCAAGAGTGCAGAGTAACACACAAAACAGAACTCGTGGTTTGTTTTATCTCCTCAATCCTTCATCTTTTCCAATTCCCCACAGTGAATAGCAACAGCAAATATTCAGCTTCTTAAGGCAAGATTCCATGACTTAACTACTGATCCCGATCAGGTGCACCTTTCCCCATACCCGAGCCATCGGCGTGTCCTGTCTGCTCGACCTCCATGGCACGTCTGATATCCATCTTCTTGTTTCACCTCCATTGCTCCACCCTAGCCCAGATCCCCAGCATTCTTGCCTGCATGACTGGCTCTTTATTTCTACCCCTCATTGTCCAGCAAGTGATCAGAATCAGGTTTTAAAACAGAAATTAGATCGTGTTGCTTCTTTGTTTAAAACTGCCCAAATGGCTTTCTGTTACACTTAAGATAAAAGCCTAATTCTTTACCTTGGCCCTGGAGGCCACAGTCTAGCCTCTGCTGACCTCTCCACCTTCAGCTCCCATCACCCTCCAGTTCCTCACCTTTTTTCAAGGTGCTTCAGCCACACTATTCGTCTTTCTGTTCTTTGAATGGGTCAATTCATATTGGAGCTTTTGTATCCAACTGTCTAATCTCCCTAGAACACTCTTACCTTAAATCTTCATGTGGCTAATTCCTCTGGCCATTCAGGTCCCAACTTAAGTGATACCCCTTTAGAGAAGACTTCCCTGACTACTCAGTTTAAAATGACATGACTTCTGCCCTCCATCCACGCAGTCATTCTCTCTCATGCTCTGTTAGGTTCTTCTGAACATGAACCATCAGATTTTCTATTTGGTTGTTTATCTGTCTTTTCCTAATTAGAATAAAACTCCACAAGGACAGGAACCACTGTGACCCCAGCAACTAGAACAGGGCCTGCCACATAATAAGCACTCAGAATGTTTCTTGAATGAGTGAATGAATGAGTGGGTCGATGGTAGTTTGAACATGGACTGAGAGTCAGGAGTCCTGTGTTCAACTCTAATCTGACTGCTCACAGGCTATGTGACTTTGAACATGTCATGTATCAGTGCTGAGCCTGTATCTACACATCTGTAAAATGAGGTCTGATTTCATGATCCTTAAAGTTCTTTTCAGCTTCCAGACACTCTGATCCTATCCATCTTTCCATACTGTTGATCACCAAAAGCTGTCAAAGACGGTGAAGACCGCAATGGCCTAACTGAAGTTGATGAATTATTTTTTAATCTCATGCAGCATTCCAGGTTACATGATTTATACCTAAGCTACATATCCAAAAAGGATGTGTGTGGCTCGAGTGTTAGACCCACTTTCCCAAACAAGTCCTTACTTGTTTAACTTTTTCAGGGAGAAGAGTAAGTGTTCCCACCTAGACTGCTATATTGGAATGGGCCCTTATGATTGCAAATCGCAGAAACTCGGCTTTATTCAACTGTAACAATGAGAGAAATGTTTTTGCAGCTCAGGAGAAGGAGCGCCGAGTAACCAAGGTGCTGGGAGGAGAGCAAAAGAGCAGGTCTCAGGCGCTGCTGGAACCAGAGGCTCAGACCCCACTATGGTGCCCTCCAGCGTTTTCTCTGCTGCTATCAAAATGCTGGCTGCAAGCTTCTTTGCAGTCTAGCTGTTTCCACACAGGCCCAGCATAGCATTTACCACATTTGTTTGTTTTCTTGCTTGCTTTCTGTCTACAATTAGGTTCATTGAGAAAAAGGATCTTATTCATTTGTTAATTTCTAAATCACTTGCGTCCAACACAGTGTCTGGAGCATAGGAGGTACACAATAAGTACTAGCAGAATAAATGGATGGTGGAAAACATAGCCATCATCTGCTCCAGAGTTTGATACCCAGTAACTTCGTTTACTGGAGAAAGGCTAGCAGAGCTCTCTAGGACTCTACTCAAAAAAAAAAAAAAATCTCAGGGAAAAGACTCTCTGGTGCAACTAGTGCACATGCTTACCCTTGGACCAAACAACAGTAGTCATTGAATAGGATGCTGTCTCAGCATCCATGTAACTGGGGGAGGAGAAGCCTTTGGAAAAGACTGGGAAGAATCCCCACAGATACTGACACTCTCACAGAGTTGCTGTGGAAATCAGGTGCTCTGACAAGCTAGCACAAAGTTATCATTTTTGTAGGTCAAATGTGGTCAAAAGTTGGCAATTTGGTAAGTTTCAACTTACTATAAAAATGTTAAAAGCATTACATGAATGTGATATATAATTAATTTGGTTATGTGTCAAGAGAATTAGATAGAATAACCTGTTTTTAAGATGAAAGGTTAAGTCTATTCCTTTTTAAAATGAGGATAGTTGTAAGAGTTTACTATGTGCTAGTTTTCCAGGGAGCAGTGCTAAGTGCTCTGCATGGATTATCTCATTATTTCTTCCAGCACCTCCATGAGGTAGATAGTGTAATTATTCCCATTCTACAGACAAGGAAACTGAGGTTCAATGAGGTTAAATTATATGCTCCAATGACACAGTTCAAAAAGTGGCAGAACTGGGATTTGAACCTACGTTTATGGGATTTAAGGCTGTTTATTACACTGCATTTGGGAAGAGGTTGGAAGTCCAGCTGCTCCATGAGACATAGTTCACTGCTACTAGGAAGAATGACTTTCTGTTACCCATGATCCCACAGCCCTAGGTACATTCTACTTCCAAGTCATTTGCATTGTATCATAACTAGCACAGATGGCTCTCCTTGAGGGCCTCCATTCTGGCCAGCATGCGAAAAGCATTCACCAGAGTCTTATTGAACTGAGGTGAAGTGGGCAGAGACAAAGGATGATTTGATATCTCCAGAGGAGATAGGCTTTGGTCTGCTTGTTTGCAGTGGTGAGGGGGATAAAACAATAGAAACAGAAGAAACAACTAGAAATATAGAGCTAGTGTGTGTTGAGATCCTGTTATGTTTGGGAAGTATATGTCCATTATATCTACTTTTTATATTATCTTGCAAGGTACGTGCTGGTGGTATCTCCAGGTCACACTGCTTGAGAGCAGCAGAATGTATTACTTCCAGAGACTAGAAACATGTCCTCTGTGATATCAAAGCTGGGCCATGAAAATGTGTTTGCTCCAAGTAGGGTCACACAGAGCTTTGAACCTAAAAACTATTCTCAGCCAGAATTTCACAGAAATTCCATTCTGGGCAGACCCCCAATTTCTCTAAATGCAAACCCCACCCATACTCCAGAGCCCTACAACTCTGTCAAACAAATGTTTGACTTGATTTGATACGTGAACTTGATTCTGAGCCATGGAATTTCAGAGTTGTGCCTGCAAGTCTGGAATTTAAATATTAGCCTTCCCGACCTGGGTAGCTTTGATCTCCAAAGTTTACACTCACAAGTATTGATAACACGGCTCGAATCACCAGCAAGCGCACCAGGTCTGCAGCCACGGCTGCCAAGTGCGTGCATGTGTACATAGATCTCTGCTGAGATCAAAATGGATTTAGGTTACGAAAGTGCTTATCTGATGGCGGGGGGAGCCTTGCATATGGGACAGAGACAGAGCTCAGTTTCATGCAGCCAGTCATGCTCACTTTGTCCTGCAGGACAGAAATCAAGAGTGAACTGTAGCTGAACTCTGGCAAAACAAGGCCTTTGCATTTTGCCCTGGCCTTCCTTAATTTCTTAGAATCTGCTTTCTTATTGGAGAGTAGCTACCATAGTCAGCTACCATTTGGCGAGCATCTACCTTGGACCAGGTACCTTAAGTGCTTGTATAATATTACTAATAATACAGACAACTTATACATGCTAGGCAGTATTCTATGAGTCTTACATTTACAGCATTTCATCTACACAACATTCATATAAAGCTGGGCCTACCATTATCTTCATTTTTCAGATAAGGAAACTGATGCATGGAGTTTCATTGGGGAGAAACACACTGCAGGTAAATGGCAGAGTTAGGATTTGAACGGAGGAAGTACCTCTTCCTGTCCTCCCAAGAGCCTGGTGAGGCAGGGGTAGTCATTTTACAAAAGACGGAGAAGAACATTAAATGACTTGCCAAAAATCATTCAGTCTGTTAAGGACAGAATGAAAATTTAAACCCAGGTCAAAAATCCAATGACTAAAATATACACATTTTCAAATATACTACAGAGGACTGTTTTCGTGTGGCTGATTTTGTATGGCCTGCAAGTTAAGAATGACTTTTACATATCTGAAGCGTTGTTTAACAAAAAATAAAGAATATGCACCAGAGATCATATGTGACCCCGCAGTGTTTAAAATATTTACTATCTGGTGCTGCACAGAAAGAATTTGGCCACTTCTGCCCTATACTGTTCCTCTCCATGATAGCTAAAATCCTGTTAGGAGAATCAAATAAAATAATGAACATGGGAGCGCACATATGTCATTTGGGGGAGTTATTTCCATTTAAAAGAAGTTAGACCCCTGTAAGCCTGTGTTAGCTATAATCTCTGCCGAAGGAAGGTGGTGTCCTGATGCCAGTGTAGTGTAAGGTGGTGTTTTTTCTATTCCAGCTCCTATCTTATTGTTCCATC
This sequence comes from Macrotus californicus, assembly GCA_007922815.1. Taxonomy (NCBI): domain Eukaryota; kingdom Metazoa; phylum Chordata; class Mammalia; order Chiroptera; family Phyllostomidae; genus Macrotus; species Macrotus californicus. The sequence continues at coordinate 54,867 of VMDR010004274.1, forward strand.
ACCTATTTTATTGTAAGGAATTCAGACATAATTATACTTCAATGGTGAAGAAAACATAACAGTCCAAAATAATCCCTGGAAGTTAAAAAATGGCCTACCTTCAAAACATCAGCCCTTCTGCAATGGACCCTGACTATAGAAGTCTTCTTCTAAATTCAGTTTAAGCTCTTTGCTTGCTTCCCCGGCCACTTGGCATTTCAAATTGTTAATTTCCCCAGAAATGTTTGCTTCTGATCCTTCCCATCTCTCCTAATCCCCTCCTCCTCTCCCAGTTCCCCATGGTATTCAACACCAGCAAAAATAAAAATAAATGGTCACAGAGATCTACCAATTTCCCTCCAGTTTGTCTCCTAGTGCCTGAAGCACTTTTCAGAACCCATTTCTCCCCCTGGGCATAGCCTCCCACACATCCTAACAACAGAGGCAGCTCCCTTTCATCTTCTGACCTTTTCTTTCCATCTCTTTCTCTCATTTGGCCAAGGCACCCTTGTCCCTTACAGATCTGCAGTCTCTCGCAGAGTCCTCTTCACAACCTCTCTCTGCACAAAAAGGAAACGAAATCCAGAGTTCTCCCAAGACACTGTGACCTCACTCTGATTTTCAGCACTGGGACCCCTCTGCTCCAAGCACACCCTTGAAGGGAGACAAAGGTGCCTTGTGGGAGTAGGTCCAGACCCTGTGGTGCGTGAGGCTCTGGTCTGTCTTCCTTTTACTTGAAGGAGGGTGGGTTTCTGCCTATTGAAACCCTCATCTTTGTGTCTTCAAAACTGTTGCGATAGGTGCCCAAAGGGTCCTCCTGTCTCTAGACCCCTTCTTCCTTCCTCAGATCATTCACCACCTTGCAGACAAAGAAATTGCTCCAGAATGCAAACTCCCCCGAGACATTACCCTGCTTAAATGCCTTTGGTGGTTTCTTAGTGCCGGCAGGATAGGGTTCCCTGCCTTAACTCTCCGTGACCCAGCCCTCACCTCTCTCTCCAATCTCATGTCCAGCCACTCTGTCTCTCATCCCCAATGTCTGCTAGACCAAAGTACCTAGAGGATTCCAAAACTTCTGGACAGTGTGACTGCATATCCTTTCTCCTGACAGGAAGCCCTTCCCTGCTGTTTTCCAGAAAACACCTGCTCATTCTTGCCTGTGCAGAATATCCTTCATTTCTCCCTCTGGAACCACACCCCAACCTTTCCCCATCTGCTTTGTGCCAGGAAGCTGATCGGTGGAGATGCCATCATGGGTTCCTGGCCAGATGGGAGCTTCAGAAGGTGACCAGAAGGAGAAAGGAAATGTATTTCTTTGATTCCCTCCTTGCAAGGGCACTGGAGCTGGCCATGTCTCTTGCTGCTCCTCCTGAGGTGATTGGTCAACTCTGCAGTATTCGCCTTCCTCTTATAGGAAAAGTTTGATAGCTACTAATTGTCTATTCTCTCCCTTGTGATTCGTCTATGTCTGCACCTTTGCAAATAAGCCCCCCTCTAAATATTTCATGGGAGCCATTGGTGGGTTGTTGAGACCCTGACGGATACACACTGACCCAGCATGAAGCCCAGGGGGCCCTTTGCAGCATCTTGTTAATCTCACATGCTGTCTGTTTTCTTGTCGGTCTGCCCACCAGACTGCTGCCTTTCACTTTCTTTTATAGATACTCACTTGGCCCACCCCCATTCAGTGAGCAGCTACTACATGTGGGGCCATGCCTAGGCACTGTAGATTCAGAGGTTAGTTAATGATTTTCAACCCTGAAGGTTCCCTACTTTAGTGCAGGAGATAAGACTTAGGTCCCATTTGTGGCTGTAAACACAGGACCAGTGAGCAGTCAGCTCATGATTAGAGTTCTGCTCCACCACTGACTAGCTGTGTGATCCGGGTGAGTTCATCTCTCTGTGCCTCAGTTTCCTCATCTGTAGGAAAAACAGCAGCGACTGAGAAAGTGGTTGTGAGGGTTAAAGTAGTTAGCATTATGCTGGACACTTACTAGACACTCAATAAGTGTCCATTATTACTTTTATTTCAGCAGGTGCTTAGTTACTGTACATTAAATACATGGATGATTGAAATAATTACCTCATTTGATCTCCATAGCAACCCTCCCTCCACCCTTTCCCACTATATACATCCCAAATAGACTGGGAAGGGATCCATTTTCCCATCACACAGATGAGGAACTAGGGAGTGAACAAACGAATAAACAAATGAAAATCCAACACACTTAGCCTGCTCTGGGTTTCCCACCTCCTCCCAGCACTCATAGTGAAGCTGACTGTGTAGAGAGCCAGAGCCCAGCGCCCTGCAGAAGTGGTCCCAGCTTTCTCTCCCACTTTCCAGCTCCAGAGGACTTGTGCCAATAGCTCACCGTGATTCACTCTGTCTAACACAGTCTGGGTGCAGGTGCTCCTGGAGTTTGTAAACACTGGGCCTGTGACCCTGAAGACCCAGCTTCCCAGAACTGGCGGCCCCAGTTCCTGTTCAGCTGCTGCTCTTTCTGTAAGGCCCTTGCAAGCCCTGCTGCTCCTTCTGGTAAATGCGGGGGCCCTGGAGGGAGGTTCTACTTTCACATTCGCTACCACACCCACATTGAGATTTCTCAATGCGGAGGGGAAATTTCCTTTCTCTTGAAGGCTAATCTCATGTCTGCTCCATAACTCCTCAGTTTTCAGGACATACTTAGTTTCCTGCTGAAGCTTAGGTCACTTCAAGGTCTAAACTTGAACCTGCCTCAGAGATAAGGGGAGAATTAGCACCTGCTCAGCCCCCAGTATAGGCCTGTGCTAAACTCCACAGTGCATCATGCACACTCTGATGCGCCCTTCCAATGCCCCTTCGTAGTGGGCATTACCCCTGTATCACAGACTGGGGGCTGAGACTCGGGGCGATGAAATGACTAGTGTTGGAATGTTCGCATGGGAAACCTACACCCCTGAGCTTTAGAAATTGTCAGAAGTTGCCACAGAATGGAAGTCCTGAAATGGAATTCATCTTGGCTGCTTCTGTATTATGCGCACAGTGTTGTACTTTGCTTCCTATACTCTGCATGTTTATTTGTACTCATATCTATCTCTCTCACTGGACTATTCCTCCTCAAGGACAGAGAAGGTAACTTACGAATGTGCCGCCCCCCCCCACCCCCGCCCCCACACACAATCCCAGGGAGGGATTGTTGGTCTGAGAAGTTAAAGCAGGCCAGTGCAGGGGGTTAGTGAAGGGAGATGGGGTTGAGGCTGGAGCCAAAAGCAAGGCCACATCATTCAGGGCTCTGTAGGCCATGGTGAGGAATGTGGATTTAATTCCAAGGACAAAAGGAAGTTATTGAAGGCTTTTGAGCAAGGCCCTTTCTTATAAAAAGGTAATTCTGGCTGGAGTGTGAGGAATAGATTGGAAGGTGGTGGATGAGGAAGCCCAGTTACAAGCTATCTCGGTAGATCAGGCAAGAGATAGGGGAGCGTCTCCAGATCAGGGTCTTACAGACTTGAGTGGGCATCAGCATCACCTGGAAGGCCCATTAAAGCACATCTTGCTGGCCCCACCCCCAGAGTTTCTGATAGAACAGTTCTGGGGTGGGACCTAGAATTTGTATTTCTAGCAAAATCCCAGATGATGTAGATGCAGCTGGCCCCTGACGTCCACTGTCTTTAGGGAAAGAAATGAAGTAAAGGATGAGCAAGCTAAGTCTTGTCCTCACAGAGCTTTCATTTCAGAGGAGCACAGTGGGACCAGCACGGTTCTAGTAGAGGTGGATGCATCTTCATGGTGACAGCCCAGGGAGGGACCTCTGTCTAGTGTGGGATGGAGGACAGGGTCAGAGGAAGCTTTGTGGAAGAAAGAGCTCTTGAATTGAGTTATAATAGTTACGTAGGATTCAACCAGATGAGGGAGGGAGTTCAGTGGGAAGGATAGGAAGAAGCTATTTGAGGCAGAGGGCACAGTTTGAACAAAGCCAAGGAAGTGAGAAATAGCAAGATGTATCTGAACAATTGGGACTGACCAAGAGACTCCAAAATAAAACTGGTGTTGGTAAAGACTATATCATGAGGGTTTTGTATGCCTTACAAATTAATGAGTTTGGACTTTATCCTGTGGAGCAGAGGTTTGTAAACTTTTGGGGGTGGGGGTGGGAGACAGGGAATGTCACAGACTCCTCTGAAAATCTGATCAAAGTTAATATGCACACAAACAGAACTAGGGATGTACATTTCAGGGTGTTCACAAATTCCCTGAAGTCTATTTCCTTTCATGGATGATGGGTTTGAAGCAAAGAGGTGTCTTAATTAGATTTTATTTTAGACAAATCTCTTGGTGGCTACATAAAAAATGGGTTTGAGCAGGGGAAACTGGGTACAGAGAAGCTAAAGTTCAATAGTGTGGGTGAGAGGTAATAAATGGCAGTGGATTTTGGACAAGTGTCACACCAACACACAAGTGTTAGGTTGGTAAATGTCGAGATTAGATTTGCTTTTCAGCAAGGCCACTCAGCTCAGTTGAAAAAGCAATGGGTGAGAGCTGAGCTCAGAGACTGTGTTTGCATGGCTTCAATCTAGGATGATAGGTAATGCAAGCCAAGTAGCAAGAAGAAACCATCTCCACCCTGACCCCACCTACTGGCATCTGCTGGTCATCAGTCCATTGAAGGCCAGATAACCCAGGCATCTGAGGGCTGGCAGCCAGGGACGTGAAGAAAGGCAGTGCTCTGATGAACTGCAGAAAGGCCACAAGGGCAAAGTGGGCTAGTGACTTTTTGGGACATAGAGAGGTATCATTTTTTCCAAAGGTTTTGCAATAGCCCTAGGAAATAGACAGACCTAGGATGATTGTCTCCATTGTGCAGATGGGAAACTGAAGGCCAGAGAGGGTGAGGACTTGCCAAAAGACATGTAGCAAACACCAGCACAAAACAACAATAAAGTAATTTAAAAATAAAAATAAATTTAAAAAAACAAAAACCCAAAAACACTAAGAATAGAACCCCAAGAAAACTGGACTCCTGTCAGCATCTTGCCTTAGGCTAACGCTGGTGCAAATTTTGCATGGTCATTCCTGGTGGCTCGGAAGTCCTGTAACTCTGTGAATCTTGCAAAAGGCTCCCAAACATTAACCCTATTCCTCAGTGTTTTTTTTATCTCAATCTGCCTTTCACCCCAAGATTTCACCCTCAACCACTGTGAAGTTTGGAGCCAGCCATTTGGCCTCCCTGCCTTGCGTTTTCTCTTCACTGGTAAAACCAGAGGATTGCACTATACATTCCAGAAGTCTTTTTCTTCTCTGAGTTGTAGGGGTTCTGCAAAGGCTTCCAAGACCCAAAATTCTGGCCCAGCTTGGAGGTGACAACAGGACTCCCACCAGCCCAACTCCTTTTACAAGTAGTTACCAGGGTATCATAATGAAAAGAATAATGATAACGAGTAATATTTCCTTTTTGTCATGGGCCAAGCACTGATCTAAGTACTTTCCAGCCTCAAAACAACTTTACAGGGCAGTGACTATTATTCCCCCCATTTCATAATGAGAACGTGAGAAACACACAGAGAAGTTATATTACTTAGCGTAATTCACACAGTTAATAAGCTATGGAACCAGGGTTCACATCCAAGCAGTTGCCTCAGGGTTTATGCTCCTGGTTCCCATGAGCTGAAGCGTGAGGGGTTGAAAGTGCAAGGAAGGTCTGGGAAGTGGCGAGCGAACTCTCAGTGATGGGAGGCTCACTACCTCTCAGAGACAAGTTCTGTCATTATCCTCATTGTGCAAGTTGTGCTATGTCATGCTATCTCCTGTCACCTGCAAGAGAATGCACTTATAAGAAGTTATCTAGTGACTAGTGAAAGGATTTCCTAGATTTAGCAAATAAAAATAGAGAACACCTGGTTAAATTTGAATTTCAGATGCACAATAAATCATTTTTTGTGTGTGTAAGTACATCCCATACAACATTTGGGACATACTTCAAGCAAAAAAGTTTAAATTGTTTGTCTGAAATTCAAATTTGACTGGGCATCCTGTATTTTATCTGGCAAACCTACTTCCAGTACAACAAAATAAGGACAACTGATGGCAATTTCCATCGAAAAGACTCAATAGGTATTATTACTGTTTTGCTTGCGAGCCCCAAAGTTGACCTGATCGTCTTGGCTGAATCATTTGCAAGGAAATAGGGATGACCTTTCCTCCCTCATCTTAGTGGGGGGTCCTTTGGGGCCTCCAAAATCACCTGTGAGGGAACCTGGAACAGCCTTCTGAACTGGAGCGGAACTCCCCAGGATGATCTGGAACCAGCCTTCTTCACTGGCTGCCTGTGAATCCTGGCTGAGTTTTCAGTGCCCTGCTTGCAACCTAGAAGGTACCTTAAGTGGTAATCTCCCCCCATATCTACTCCCCAGTGGATGTCAATGGCCCTTCTTGGACTTTTGAGTCTTCAAATACTAATTATGGCTCCTCTCAGAACCATAGTAACTTCTGTGATAATCAGAGAAAAATTAAGAAAAGCATGTGGTAGGTTCTCAATAAATGTAATCCTTTCACTTTCCCCTTGCCATTTCACAATCAGGAGTCAAAGGGGGTCATTTTCTTGGGTTATTTCTTCATAATGAATGTTATGGAGTCATGGGAGAAGGCACTCAATCCCTAAGGACTATCTGACCTTAACATATGTTGTGAATTCCCCCAAATCCCCCCACCTCAGGAAATTGGTTTTAAAATAAAAATATGTGGGCTTCTTCCACATCACAGACATCTGTGCTGAAGCTTGCTTGCTCATGGTTGGATCCCAGACAGACCCCTTGGCCTGACCAAACTCCCACCTCCTTGTCACAACCTACCCCAATGCTTCCCCTTCTGCCCCCTTCCATGTCCCACTGATGCCCTGTGTGAAGTGGTTTCTATCAACAGAGCGTGTTTCAGCTCATTGGGAAACTGGCCTCTCACATGCTTTCAATCTGCTTTGTCTTCCCTGATTACCGAGATGTCCCAGACCAAGTCACATTTAGATGAAATTCGTTTGGGTGGGTGTACCCTGCCTGCCTCAGCAGAAACACTAGAGCAGCCACCCAGAGCATAGCTGA